>CAUHTR010000444.1:7692-133949 GCA_959609185.1 Schmidtea polychroa | reverse complement strand
TTGAGGAAAACACAAGGCAATTATCAAGTGGTGTAATAATTAATTGACGAAATGGCGACAGAAAAGTATTTTCAACAAGCCATTCAAAAGATTTTTTCCACTGGAAATTTCAATAGAATACTTGAAATGTTCTCATTAGCTGGAAAGTCGAGAGCAATTCTTTTGCTTGAATTTTTTTTCGAATCATTTCCAGACAGAAGTTTGTTTGAATAAATCAGGTGTAGCATTAGGATTAATTTTTACTTACTGATCTATGGTAATCACATAGGAGGAATTGGAGCTCATTTCTATTGTTGTCCCAATAAATGTGGCTTAATTACAGGCTTCTATGATGACTAGATTTGTAGATTTGTAAAAATAATTGTTAAGACACGCGTTTGTTATTATATCTTTACATTGCTATTGGATTACGCAACATCTAAAATAAGTAATTATCACTTGATTGGTCAATTAATATTCATGCACACGAATATAACTTATACATCCATACTTAATTTTTATTGCACGAGGGTTACAAATTGATGGGTTCTGAACATAGCAATTTCATTATAAACATTTAACTTATACCTCATTATATTTTTTTGTATACATTTTTAAGAAAATATTTATTAAGTGAGAGCAGTAAAGGATTACTTGTCGCTTATTTGTTTGACATTTAATTTATGCTGCTACCAAGAAAAACTAGCTATGTTAGTTTCAAAACAATGATGAAAACTCATTAAGCTGCAGAGTAAGACTTAACTGAAAAATAAATATAATAAGATGGAAACGGCAGAAAATTTCCTGTGGAACGATGCTCTCAGTATTTGAAGTTTATCTCTATGTTAGCAGCTATCTTCAGTTATGAAACTTTATAAGTCAAATAATCTCTCTTGAATAAAGGATTCTACAGTAAATGACTCATTGTACATTGCAGAACAAAGTAGAGAAGCCAATATTAATATGTTAATTGTGAAAAAGTCAAATTTTTGGAAATCAAGTTAAAAATAAAGAAAATATCATTTGAAATACGAAATTTTTATAATTACATTACAAAGAGCCAATACTTTTGAGGCTTTCTAATGTTTACGGATCTCTTACACTTACCAGGGAATGCAAAGTCTTTAGTGTCACAGCTTCTTTTCTTGAAACACTTAAAGCTGAAACTAATCCTACTGAATTATCTGAGCTGGAATTTTTAGAGATTCTCAAATTAACAATAAAATTTGATATTGTCCTATCTAATTGGAAAACATTTAAACAAATCTATATATTATACATAGGCAAAGAACTTTCACTCATTGTAGCTATCTTTTACATTAACTTCCTATAATCGAAAGTCTTTCTTTGGTGCTAAGATATGTTTCTGGAAAAGATACAAACACGACATCCTCATAGTCTCCACAATTCCCTTCAATCCTGCTTGATCATAAGCAAATTGTACTAACACTAATATACAACTTACTCTTGAATTACTCAACTCTGAAGACAAAATTTCGTTTCCTGATATCATAATCAGTTTCATTGAAAGCTCTAACATACTTATTGCCATCAACAACTTATACAGTAAATGTTAGGATAGTAGCCATATTCTTCATTAAGAATGCTATGTCGCAATACGAGACCGGATCGTTCTTTTAAAGAGAGTAAAGAATGCGAGTCATAAGAACTTGTTCTTACATAAATAAGACACACAACTTACATAGTATAAATACATAGAACCTTCTGCACTTGACTTAATGAATACATCAAATATGAAACCAGTAATTGCCACAAACATAAGGGAAAACTTACATTGAATTCCGACATTCATTGACGAAACAAAATACCAAATGTTGCAAAACGGGCTTCGAAACACCTTACGAAAACTTGTTTTCGAAACCTTGTTTATCAAATATCAAAGTTCCTCTATCACCATTCAGCTTGTATATAAATGAAACAACTCTATCAACTTAAACACTATCACACAATATTGTGAGATTCGTTGTTTTTCTTAAAGATAACGCATTTCTCTTTGTAAACCGGTCAACCCTTCGGGACCTTCATTATAAGGATTTATTTTCAAAGGAGATTGGTCTATCGTAAATAATTGTTTTGGCAACCTTTAGGTTCATTATTTGCAGTTGAAGTACTTCCGACAACAACATCTTTTTCAGTGATATCAACCAGTGATCTCAACCAGTGATGTCTTTCTGCCACTCCGTTTGATTCTTCGTAGAATTTAACTGAATTTTAATGACTTATCTGTTCTTATACCACCGGTAAATCATTGAAGGACAATAGTCATAGCAATCTCTTTTTCTCAAATGCCTTGCGACTTTGTAAAACCTATTGCCATTTTCAATATTGGAAATAACTTTTCTTTAAACCGAATGTTAAAATATTGTCTCATAATAGAGTCTCCTAAAATTAAAAAAAATACTTCAAAAAATTATTACTTAACCCATATTATAAAAATCCGTTTTATCTAAATCAATTTATTTAGACAATGTTATTTAATAAAGAATTTCATTAATTAATAAAAATTACGCGGATACTATTAAATATTATCCCTATAAATTTTTTTAAAATATGGATACTAATTGGACTATAAATAGTATTTACAGTAATAATAATGATAATAATAATAAAATATAATAATAATAATAATAATAATAATAATAATAATAATTATTATTATTATTATTATTATTATTATTATTATTATTATTATTATTATTATTATTATTATTATTATTATTATTATTATTATTATTATAACGATTAAAGAATGAGCACACTGATTATGCCAAAATATGTTTCCTGTATAATTTTCTGTAAAATAATGGTTTGTTAAACAACAGTTGAAGAAAGAAAATGCTTTTCTCAAATACAACCCGGTGAAGACGACTTCTAATTTGCCCAATCACTGAAACGTAACTGACCAATAGAAATCCGACATTCATGAGCTCATATGGGAGAAATAAACCAATAGATTTATAACGATTCTGCATTGCAGCTGGGTTCAATAATATCAACTCTAAATGCTGTCGAAGCTGAAAATTGAAATCCGTAAGCACTTAGATCAGAAAAATAATGACAAGGAAGATAAAACGAAAAAGATATCCTGGTGTAGAATCGAATTGTGGAATAATAACAATGTCAATTTGAGTGCATATCTCTACGATAAACTCGTACCGTTACCAGTTCCTCACAATTGTCTGTGGCTAGAGCTTGACGAATCTGGCAATGTCCTGATTCACAACAAAGAATTGAAGCCGGTTTTCATCAGTTCGACGACACTTCAAGAAAATGCGTTTTCATCAGGAAAATGGCCTGTAGTTAGAGTGGCTCCTGGACAGTCAGTGACAGCTTTCAACAATAAATTATTTGCTCATCTTCTTAAGTCAGAAACAGAAACCCGACCAGGTCAGTTGCCTTTGTTGCATTCGGCAGTCATCCATATCAGCCCACAGAAAGGCTGGGGACCCGGATATAAGAGAGTTCAGTTTATTCAGTGTCCAGTACGATATGAAATTTGGTTGTCATTGCAAGGAGTGTATTTGATTAGAGGCACGGAGAAAATTAATTAAATTATTCCAATTGAGTTATTAATTAACAACAATAAATGTTATTAAATAATATTTTCTAATAGTTGATCTAAAGCTCATGTTAAAGTCAGATATGATTTTTTTTCAAATATTGTTTTAGATTTCAACATTTCCATGTTCCAGCTGAATAAACAAAACTCGTATGAACACATAAATGTAAATATATTCAGTAAAAATCACAGGTAAGCTGTCATATTGTAGGATGGAGGATCTAATTTATTATAAGCGACCACCCCAAAATTTGCACTGATTTTATTTTACACCTTTCAATATGTAACATAAATTTTCCCTTTGTTATCCGCTATTTGATGGCCTCGATTTATTGTTTATCTGAATAAATATTTTGTTACTTTTACAATTGAATTTTACTATTTATATTGCTATAATAATAATAATAATAATAATAATAATAATAATAATAATAATAATAATTTATTAAAAAGAGAGCTTTAAGACTATAAATCAGTAATATATCGATGTTTGTTGATACTCACGAATTTTCGGCACTGCCAAGTGAATTTACAAATAATAATAATAATAATAATAATAATAATAATAATAATAATAATAATAATAATAATAATAATAATAATAATAATAATAATAATAATAATAATAATAATAAAAATAATAATAATAATGTTTGGGTTGTCCATACTAGTATAAAATAAAATTTAACTGCAAAGAAATCTGTGTGCAAAATAATAAAAAGTGCAATGTAACAAAATTCAAAAATAATAATTGAAACGAGAAAAAAATTGAAAAATTGAAAATACTTAAAGATAATAATTTTTGGAGGAAACAGATATTAACAGATGTAAAATGATGAGATGAACACGAATATAGTAATATAAAATTAATTATGATTCCCAGCAAATTTATTAAAGGAACACAAACTAATTAATTAATTAAGTGTAAAAACAAATATATAATTTTAATGTAAAATTTCAAGATTGACTGGCGAAAAGTCAACCTGTCAAGAAAAATTTATTAAAACTTAAATTAGTCCCGGCTCCATTGAAATTTTGATGAGAATAGCATTTCCTGTAAAAGGAGCTCTTGACTCAGGCAAGTCGTTATTCGGGTTGGCAAAAAATATTGTAATGAAGAAGTGAAAAAAAGTGAAATCGAGAAAATAAAAGAGAAAAGAAAAAAATTTTTTTGAGTACTGTCAGATACGTTTAGTCAACTTACTGGAAGAGGTCTCCCATAGGGTTACCTGTCCATATATCAAGTAAATCCATTGAAACTGTATTGACAAAATTTTAGAGATTTTAAAGTATAATATGAATACTCAAATGATAATATGAATACAAACTTTGTGAATTGTGTAAAATTGCAGAGAATTGAACTGGGTATCACAAAGCTTGTGCTGTGTTTTTTAAAGTGTACCGACAAAAAAATTTACACACGTACTTTATAAATTAAACTCTAAAAGTAATCGGATGCACTTTTAAACAGTTTCTGTGTATCGACTAAAGTTTTAGTCCTTAACGAACATTTGTAGCGATAATGGTATCTGAGAAATGTATTATAAATTTTGAAGTCTCAACTCAGAGAAAGAAAGTCTGAAGGATTTCAATAATGTCAAAAGTAAATTAAAGGGGTTCATACCATGAATTGTTAGTAGTTAAAATGCGGAAAGTAATGAAACAAACGAAAATGTTATTTGAGAATGCATATCAAATTCAAGATGAATTTTTTCTCAATCTTTTCCAATCCAATTTCAATGTTGATGTTGCTGTATCTGTTTCGATGGGGGACTTTAATGAAGATTGTTAGGTTTTATGACTTGTCCTTCTCTTCAGTTAATATAATAGCTATTCTTTATTTTTTCATATTTTGTGACTTTGTTTTTTGTAAATATGTATTTATTTGCAGTATATTTTCGGCGTGTTTTTAGAACCCGTATGTCAAGGATGTCTACCTCAATTTTAATTTTCTAACCACTAATTGTAGAGGCCCAATTTCTTTTGAGTATCCAATCTTGGATTTTATGTCATTATATTTCTTCCGTTTTAATATGTGCTTGGTTGGATATGGAAAAGATATTTCAACAGCTTATTGGTGGTACATTCTATCTCATTCAATCTTGAAATAAGGCAGTTGCTTCTTTGAAAATGTGTGGAAATTTGTTTTTATTCATTTTTTTGCTGAGATATATAAAGCTTTACAATAACGAATTTTCTTTATAATGCCAAATTCCTCCCCTTTATCACTCGGGTGAAAGGTGTATGATCCGGTTTTAATGATGATTCTCAACTGAGGTCATTTATGGGAACGACAATTTATGACAATTTTGGAGTGATATTACGCTATGCGATGTCGGTGGGAAATAATAAAATAAATATAAATGATAAATGAAAATTCAGGTGTAATTACTTTAGGAAATTTCTATGTGGGTAGGGCAAATACTTTAGTTTCCAATGTCAGAAAGAATGTTTAAAATTGATAATAATGACCATTTTAGGGCGATTTGTGCTGTGTATTTGTTAAAGTGTATTAAAAAATTGAATGTGGTTGATGACATATATTTCACCTGGTGTTGATCTGTTTAGTTTTCCTGAAATTTTTATTTGATTAAAAAATGATGTAGTACGCAAGTATGATTGATTGTATTCTATGGAATTGTGATGAGCACATTTATTTTAATTTTTTCATGAAATAAATAAAATGGATTATTTTGCTAGTGTCAGTTCTGTTAAAGTTTGCAGATTTTTAAAAATTTTAAAAATTTTAGGAAATCTATTTTAGGAATGATTATAAGTATCAAAATTAAAATTATTTCTAAGACTTGTGAAGTTCATGTCATGTTTAATAATAAATTCATACAGGGTTTACAACCTAGTTTAATCCCTTTTCAAATTATTTTAATCAATTTTTAACTTATCTATTTAATAGTTAATTTTCCAGTTTTGTACATCGTTTGACTCGTATTGGATGAAATGTCACATACATTGAATAGTCGGCTCCTCGTCTCTATATACACGTTTGAAAGGATGCATGATTGACTGTAAACAGTAATATTATTAAAAATAATAAGACGCGTAATTTCATTTATTATTATATATTATAATTATTTATTATTATTATTATTATTATTATTATTATTATTATTATTATTATTATTATTATAATTATTATTATTATTATTATTATTATTATTATTATTATTATTATTATTATTATCATTAAATATGTATTCTACAGCTTTGCCTGAAAATATTCCAAATTTCTTAATAATAAATAAAAATTCGCCAGTTTCAAAATCCTTCTTTTGAATGAATTAAATTTGAAATAAACCCCCTATCTCTCATTCTACCTATGCAAAAGGTTTACATTAAGCTCTCATCAAATTTCCATTCGTACTGAAATACCATTAAAGCTCAAATCTCTTTATTCTCCAGGGAATTTCAATATTTATTCACTGTGACTTCTACTAAGGGAATACTTTTCTATGCTTCCACAAAGCCGTTTGCGATTAGCTTGAGTGGTTGTCAAGTAGAATAAAGATTTAACTCTAAAAAGAAAAATCAATATTTTTAATTTTTAAAAAAACTATTTTTCAGATTTATTATCACATTGGGAAGTTTACTTAGAGTTATCAGTGGACAATTGTCAAGGAAGGAAATCCTATAAATTATTCGTGCTAATGTTCAATGGAATTCTCAACTCAAATCAAGAGCCAAATGCAAAATCAAGGTAATTAAAAAAATTTAAACAAAGACTCAATCAGAAAACAAATTTATATAAAATACAATATCAGGATATTGCTGTAGGCAAAGCTTTGTCGCCTGATAATGAGGAATACTCAACAATCTGCAATTTATCCCATAACAGAAATTTTCCTGCCCCGCGTAATTTCATCGGCAGAATTCTCCACGACATATTCGTCAGAAATCGTTATTAAAACATTAATTAAATTCCCCCTAAAAATCCTGGCTCAGATTTCCCATTATACTCTGACTAGAATTTTCCTCTGACTCATGTCGAATGAATTCGATTAATTTCTGCATGATTTGGATACATTTCTCAAAAGATAAAAAATAAGATAAGATGAAAAATTATCTCTAAAAAATAATTTCTGTCATTTTAAACAAAACTTAATAAAATACTTGAAAGAAGCAAAGCCGAACAAAATATTGATATATAGTCTAAAGAAAATGAAAAAAAGAAATCGTAACAAAAGATCAACCGTGAAGAATATAAAAAATTTGCTGGTCGAAATTAAATAATCATTTAAAATTTAATTTAAAATATTAATTATTTTTTATTTATTTCCATTACCGTAATAAATTGAAAAAGGCAGTGCCGAAAATCGGTGTTAAATATAGACAAAATATTGATCGATAGTTTAGAAAAGAAATACAGTTAAAAGAAAAAAAAACAACAGCAATATAAATTTTTTAAATATTTTTTTCACAACAACAGTGAATCTCACGAGGAAAGATGCAAACAAAAGCATTTGTTCTTTTCTTTTCAATTTTATTCAGAAAATGTATTTTCAACACAAAATGTAAAATTATCGCGTTTCATTGTTAAAATTTATGCACCTGCAACCTATTTATTAAATTTACAGCATTAGCAGAAATAATAAATAATATATTTACAAGTATTATTATTATTTATTATTATTATTATTATTATTATTATTATTATTATTATTATTATTATTATTATTATTATTATAATTTATGATAAACAAAATGATGAATCCATTTTATCATGTTTCAGCACTCCTCACAAAAGCCTTATTGTTTATTCCTATCAGTAATTGCATCTTTCTCAGGATGTTGATGCCGATTTTTAAATAATTTCAGTTATTCTACTATTAGAGTTTTTTCGATTATCCCGATTGGTTTAAAAGGAATATTTAATATATCCCATTCCCATGGAAACTGAATTAGAAAATGCAATAGATAGTCTGTATGGGATGCGTTAAGCAGTCGTGCTTGGTGGTCTGAGATAGCAATTATTTATTATTATTTTGTACCTATTTATATATTTTCTGGGTTTTTTTCCTCTAGCGAGAGGTTTTCTTTCACAGACCGCAAGTCGCTGTTTTAGGAAGAATTTATCATCAATTCATTTTTATAAACAATGCAGACTTTTGTGAGCAAGAATCTCCATTAGGCAGTGGAAATTATATCCACCAGTGATATCCAAATGATATTTCCCCTCTCATGCAGCTTGATGGCACAAGCCATCCATACTGTCGTTCTTGTGCAGTCTCTCTCTATCTGAAATAAATTGAAATATCATTTATCGAAATTAAAAACAAAAAATTTATGTAAAGGATAATGAAAATCAATTAAATTTTTTTTGTTTGAGAAAATACTCAAGTTTCTTTTTTCTTCTTACAGAGCAACTCACAACCGTGGAATTGAACGATGCATCGAATCGATAATCTCTAAAAGACTTTTGAATTTTCTTTTGGAGAAATTATGAAAAATTTGGTGGCAAATTTTTTTCACAATTTAAAATTGTATTGGAATTTATTATATATATATTTAATGGAGGGAAATTTTTTATTATTATTTTTTATTTAAATTAGCAATTTTCAACTTTGATATTTTTATCCAATGAAATAAGGTCAATGGTAATTGAGCTGCTTGCTCAAATCGATCAACAGTCTATTTTCATTACATTCCAATGTAACACACACATTTTCGGCGCTGCTTTTATCAAATATTATTTAATAAAAAATTTTACTGATAATTAAATAATAATTAAATTAATTTTACATTTAAATATTAATTAAATAATAAATTTATTTTCATTAATTATATTTTATGTTGTTTTAGTGAAAATAAATGAAATATCAAAAGAAAATAGATCAAAGGTGAACAAAAAATAAAGGATTTCACTGATAATTAAATAATAATTAAAAGATAAGTAATATAATCTCCTTATAAAATTATTGATTCGTAATCGGTCACTCAAGATGGTGAACTGTTCACATATATTTCACATATATATCCATCTGTTAAATTTACATATTCTCTAGATATATAAAACGTGTGACTCACCGAAAGATCTCAGACATAATTTTTAATTAAAAAATAAAAAATAATTTTTAATCAATACCTTTAAGCAGCTTCATAACTAGGCAAATGCAACAGGTGCACATGAACAGTGCCTAAAGGTTGGAGGGCCCTGAAATGGAATTGAGAATTGAAAAATTTTTATATTAAATTAAATACAAACTTTAAACCTATATAAAGAAATAGAAAATACTGAAGTCAACATTACATCACATCATGTAGTGAATAATAAAATTGTTAGATAATGAAAATTTGCGAATGATTTAGGTGAAATGATCAACATGGTGGGACTTCTTGCTTCTATTGATGATTAAAAGATTTATCGGTAGATTTGAAAATTACTTTGGAAGTCAATTCTTAATTTTAGCAATTACATTTTCATCTAATTGAAGTTTGTAATTGAGGAGTTTAATTTGGCAGTTTATCTTGATAACAATATAATTCTATGTATAAATGATCTTGAGATTTATTTATTTTATTATTTTATGATTATTAGTGAAAACTAGTAGAGAGAAACACAGTAAATAATATCTTTATTTAATTAAAAATGGCGACAAACAGGTGCCAAAAAGACTTTTATTAATTTTCTCTGTCTATAAAAAAATAAAAGCTTCAAAAACACTAAATAATGTATTAGCGATGTTCAAAATAAATCAATTTTTTTACCACCTACATATGTGCTCAGTTCAGGTGTTATATTGATATTTTCTGAGTTTATAGGAGTGTCAATAATTATTAAATTACACCAATAATAATAATATTAATATTAATAATAATAATAATAATAATAATAATAATAATAATAATAATAATAATAATAATAATAATAATAATAATAATAATAATAATAATAATAATAGCAATAATATTATCAATAATAATAATGATAATAATAATGATAATGTAAAACAATAGTGATAATTTAAGCCTTTTGTTGCGAATAATGTATTTAATGAAAAAATTTTCGACTATAAGATAATCTTTGTAGTCCTTGTAGATTGAAAAGGAAATTTTTTCATCAAATACATTATTTGCAGCAAAAGGCTTAAATTATCACTTTATTGTTCTAAATAATAAATGCTATTACGAAGAAATCATCACTTAAATAATGATAATGATAATAATAATAATTATAATATCATTATTAACAAATAACAAAACTAATAAGAACCCCCATCAACCTTCAAGTGTTAGAAACATAGAGAATTAAATAATATAAATAATTTATAAATTTTCTGTATAACCACCAATAAAATCTGGTATCTTAGGTTTCTAAGTCTCAAAGACTAGAAAATAAAACTAAAGCATATACTAAATAGATTAGCTTGGACAACATGATTTAAATGACATACAATTGCATTTAAAGCAGTTATTGATATAACCCTTTTGTGAAGGTAATTTAATCTGTTAAACATTTTATTTGAATTAATAAATATTTAAATCAGTGTTATCTTTATTTATTTATATGTGACAAAAGTTGAGAGTTTGGAATTTCAACAGAAAAATAGTATGTTATTAAATTGCTGCAAATGAGGTTTTCATTCAGCAAGATTGTGAACAATAATACGTGTGTAGAAACTGATGTCATACCCAAATAAATGTGATTTGTGTACAGGATGGCCAAAAAATGAAGAAACATAAAAGTAAAGTAAATTAATAACAAAAGCAAGAAGTATGGCAGGAAACATAAATATAACATAAATAGATAATTGATGGCGATAAAAGAAAATAGAAACTAGAAATAGAAAGATTTCATCAAAAATAACATAAGGAATTGATTAAGAATTAAAATTATAATAAAACGGATAAAAAATACTATAATATTCTATGAAAATGGCGAAATTCAACATGGCGCTGAAATTAACAACAACTAAATATAAAAATTAAATTTATAAAATTAAATCATCAAAAAATAACGAGATAACTCAAAAATTAAAAGAAATTGGAATTATATAATGAAACTATTAAATGTAACACAGAATATTTTAGAAAATGGACAAATTCACCGTGTCGGCAAATTTAATTAAAATTAAATAATATATCAAAATTAGAAAATAAATTATAAATCATAAAAAATTGTCATCAAAATTGATAAAAATTAAATAGAATTAAGAGAATTCGAATTTATTTTACAGAATCATTATACGCACACATACTCGCACACATACTCGCACACATACTCGCACACAAAAATATGTGGTATTTGTGCTTTACGTGATTTTATTTTTATTATTGTGTTATCATTATTTTTATTTTATTGTTATTATTATGATTATTATATTAATAATTAGAAATTCCAAATTTGAATTTAAAAAATCAATGGCAAAGGAAAAATATTAAAAAGAATAAGATGAATTAACGATTGGAAAATTTTCAGAAAACTATTCGTTTTGAAACTATAAAAGTAATGAATGGATAAGAAATGCGTGGAAATTAACTTTAGCTATTCCGTTAATTGTTAATAAAATTTGTGAAGTTAAAACTTTTTTGTTCTACTATTTTTGTTATTATTATTATTTATTTTTACGGAAAGTAGATAGATAGTTATTTAAATACACGCACGCACACACGATTCATACATACACACTTCAGCTGTCCCTCTACAGTTTTTAAAGGAGACTCTGCTGAGTTCAACAAATTTCTCCAACATAACATAACGTCATAATATATTTTAAAATAACCTTCATAACATTAACAGTATATAAAGAAGCGCATTTTGGTCACAATTAAACGAAATTTTCGATAGAAAATCTTTTGTGAAACTTTGATTACGAATCGTTCGAGAAGTTTTAGTAAGGATTTTTGATTTTATATGGCAATGTATTTGGGATAGTGCATAATAAAAGATTTTTTATCATGTTTTTTGATACCTAGTTTTTTTGAAATCATCTTCATTGATATAAAATTAATATAAGCACTGATGGGATGTTTTTCGGGCCACAGCCAACTACATAACCTACAAGGCATTAAAATCACTTATATATTATGATTTATGAGGAGTGAAGCAACCTATCTGCGCAGTTTGTACTATAACTTCTTGTCCTCATCTGTGGACGATGACAAGTGATGGGAGGAAAACCTCCATATCTCCGTACCATGCTCACAAAAAGTAATACGAGTAACTGTGGAACTTTTATGGGAAAGTACTAAATTAGGCTGGAAGATCGGGAATTGCGTTAAGCTTTTTAGTTTGTTCGTAGCTCCAAGGTCTAGATAAACAACACTAACGGCTCGTCACACTAGTGTTTAGTGGGCCGTGTGGGGCAAGCAAACGTTCTTTAAATTGACTCGTATTGCAGCATAATACGATATACTTAAAATCAATTTCAAAAATTGAAAGAATTTATAGGACACTAAGACCTTGCCCCCCTAATGTCTAAAGGGATATGTATGACAAGCAAATAAACTGTGAAATGACCTAAATTCTCGACATATTTGGATAAGATAGTACAGAAAGTCAAAAGCTAAAAAATGGTAGATTTGTGTGTCGTGTGTTATTTAAATAGCAAAAGAATCATTAATGAAAGTTTCGTAAAAATATATTGGATAGCTTGGTCAGGACACGGACACAAACTAATTTAACTATCCACCTTATGTATGGAGGCAAGTGACACTGCCAGCAACAATATCATGTGATTATTGGACATTTTTAGACACCACAATTTCCTGTTACTGACATGAGAAAAGGCAGTGCCGAAAATTCGTGAGTATCAACAAACATCGATATATTACTGATTAATAGTCTTCAAGCTATTATTATTATTATTATTATTATTATTATTATTATTATTATTATTATTATTATTATTATTATTATTTTTATTATTATTATTATTTTATTTCAAATAAAGAACTCAATTTCAAAAATTAGATTTATGAAATCAAATTTTAAAAATTCTAAATAAAGAGACTGTAAATGAAGTCTCTTTCATAAAGTCTAGTGAAATCCTCGTCATCCTTAATGGGATAATGTCAGATCAAATATCACAGCCTCGTCACTGGGAACTGCTCTGCATCGTCGACATGATTAAAATACATCCGTTTGAATTTGACTCCCATCACCCAGCTCGTATTCAGTTGAATTAATTTCTTTTATGAATTTTAACGGTAAACGAATTTCTATTTCCGAAATTTAGAAAGCTCAAAGCGAGCTGTAATAGCGAGAGAAACTCGAGCATTAATGGATTTGCATTTTGTTTAAATAAACTGCTTAATTATTAACAGACTTCTGAATCTAAATAATTCTAGCGCTGCGATGCTACTCAAGGTCACAGTTTCCATATTAATTAATTGTTTTACGTAATTGTTGTTGTTATTCCCGTATTATATTCTTAACTGACACTGTCAGCAAGGAATATGTCACATAAACTCTCTAGGCAATCTTTCCTCAATTTCTAATGGTTGCTAATTTTCAAAATATGAAGAGAAATTTAGAGAGTGTCGTTACAAGAACTTGAGGCAAGTTACTCGGCAAGACCATGAAAATTCCTAGGTCAGTACTCTCTGTACAATTTTTTTATTAGAGGGACTAGTAAGATGTCATTTAGGTCTACTATGTACGATCAGACTGTCAAAAGATCTAAAGTATGACTGATAACTTACCAGTTAATTAGGTTTATTTATTTTCCTGAACTGATAATTGTTTAGCCTCACGATTGTGTCTTTGAAAACAAACAGAGAATCTATGTATAAAATCTTCTTTAATTATTAGCAGGTGCTTTTTTGCAGTCTTCAGAAACTGACATCTTTGAATTGGTAATCATTACCAAAGGTTTGTTGACTAAGTGTCTAAAATCCATTGTTCATAAAATGTGTAATTCACGGTAAATTCCTCTTAGTTTTAAATCCAGTATTTAAGGTGACCTGTCAAAGTGGTTCAGAACAAAACAGTACCAAGATTGTAACGTTGCTACTTGAAACGCTGGATGAATATCTGGATGAATAAAATAAGGAACAATTTCGGTTTTGTTAGATAAATTCATAAATATCATAAATAATAAATGAATTAAAAAATATTATTTAATTGTATTTAATTAGTGTATATAATTATTTAATTATTTAATTGTGGATTTGAAAAAAAAATTGTTTTTTCATTAATTTCTGCGCATAGATTAAATTTGAATAATTAATTAAAGTTTAATTGTTATTATTCCAATTTATTTAATTTTGAAAAATCAATAATTTAGTAATAAATCAATATATAGATAATAATAAAATTATATCAATATAGAATAAATAAATTAATATAATCAATATTAAAGTGATATTGATATAAACTCAATAATAATATGATAAATCAATATAAATCAATAATTCTGTGAGGAATCATTGAAGAATATTTGAAGGAATACTGGGAAATCGATGATATTAAATGCAAGCTAATGACATTTGGGATATTCAAAGCTCGTCCAGTTTCCATTTTAATAGTTATTTAAACCAACAATTCAAACAGCGATTCTCGGTAAGTTTTATTTTTCGAAAAAAAAATTTTCTGCTCTCCAGGCAGCCATGGCAACCGGTAGGCGGTTCTCTAGACAACGCAGATGAGTGGAATTTCAGCGTCATGTAGTCTAACGAAGCGATAGAAGACATAAAACTTTTCTACGAAAAAAATAAAAATGAAATAGGAATGATTTTTATTTTTGTATTGACTAGAGTTTTTGTGTGAGCACAGATAGAATAGCGATTCTCCCCTTTTCCTGCAGGCGTTTGATATCATTTCTGAGGGTATTGCTGTAGCATGTGTTCATTCAGCTGGTCTCGATTCGACATTTATGCCACGCAATTTCCCATCCGTTTGCCATCATGTATGAGCTGAATAGTTGACCGTGCAACTCTGGTACAATTCTTGATGATATTTGTTGATATTTTTTGCTACAGGTAATGATAATTATTGAAATATATCTCTCAGGCAATGAGAGTTCCTAGGGCTGTTTTCATTAGGTTTCCTTTACCACTTCGTTCTTAGTGGGTGTGCTGATGCAAGGGATACACGAAATGATAACCAGATTAGGCTAATTCAATATTAATAAAATAATAATAATTATAATAATAATAATAATAATAATAATAATAATAATAATAATAATAATAATAATAATAATAGATTTATTCAAATATAAAATTTCATATCAATATTCATATAAAACAACACGAACAACTTCTTAAAAATAATACTTATATCGTCGATAATTTTTCCCGTACATGTTTCCCTTTAATTTAATTTTTGACAAAAATATTTAATTATTTACTGTCATCCTCACAATGTTCAAAAACGTTCTATGTCAGAATCTAAAATGTAAAAATAAAATGAAAATAAAAAAATTCTGACTCGGAATTTCGTACCAATTTTATGGGAGAATTTAAATCTTTTTACAAAAACCTCACATTTTCATCTTTTAATTTTGAATCTTTGTAAAAGTTTTTTATAAGTTTATTAATTGAATATTATCTAATGTGTTTTAAAAAACACCAAAACTTTGTTTTATCAAATTTGAATAATTTCCGAAATATTTTGTAGAAAGTCAAAATTTTCAAATTTATTTTCAATTTTTCAAACGAGACCTACTCATTAGTTTATTTATTTATTTTTTATTGAAACATTTTACTAGTTATTAGTAGATGCATTATTATTATTATTATTATTATTTTTTTTTATTATTATTATTATTATTAATTAATTAATTAATTAATCATATTTAACTTGGTAAAGAATATTATCTAATTGAATCTTGACATTAATCCAGATTATTTATGGTAGACTTTGAGGAGTCTTTTGTAAAATGATTAATGAAAAAGTGACAGATTGACAAGCTCATTTATTTTATCCCCAACTGGAAGTCATCAAGAACGGCCAAATGTGGTGAGCAAATTCAACATATTTCAATAACAAACTTCTAACAATAATTAATAATATCCAGGCGGCAAGACTTAAAGGTCCATTAATAATAGTTAATAGTTTGCTGAAGATTTAATTAATTAATGAGTTATAATGTTAGAAAATTGCATAACTAAATATCGAGAAATAAATGAATTGTAATAATAATAAAGTATGAAGTGATGATTACTTAGTAGCAGCATTAATTAAATTTTAAACAATTAAATGATAATTTAAGCATTATGCTGCGAAACTTTTATTTAATACAAATGACAATTTTTTTTCATTTGTATTAAATATATTATTCGAAGCAAAAGGCTTAAATTATAATTTAATCAATAATAATAATAAATAATATTAATGGAAATCATAAATTTCTTGGTAGCAGCATTAATTAAATGTTAAACAAGTAAATAACAAGATAATTCTGTGCTGCAAACTAATTATTAAGTATTGAAAATAATTATGTTAAACTCGAAAACATTTTCATTTATTTGTTTAACATAATAATAATAATAATAATAATAATAATAATAATAATAATAATAATAATAATAATAATAATAATAATAATAATAATAATAATACAAATTGTCCATTTATATAATAAAATTAAACCACTGATATGGCTGGTTAGTATGAGGCCACCTGTTGAGTAGAATTGAGAGTTCTCATTCTCTAATTGCAATGTAAATGAAGATTTTGACATTTCCTATCCGATTATTTACGGGATATATTTGTGTTTGTTTAAAGTCTGGCGTAGCGCGGATTATCAATTGATCATCACGTGCATATGGTAAAGGTAATGAGAACTTTTTAACAGTTGAACTCACCAAGGAGCTGGAAATTCAAGATGATAATTATGTGGCAGATGATATCTGACTTTACTGATAGCCGGACGGTTAGATTGCTGTGCCCGGTTGTGCTGAATAGATTATAAACTGATTTCCCTATCTCCATTCCCATGATCTTTGTTCGGTGTCAATTGACAATTGAGATGGGCAATAATTTGTGTTTATTTTATTTTCTGATCTGTCTGGCTTTTACATTTCTCATTTTTATAAATTATTTTTTATATAATCGTTGAACCTGTTGTGAATTATTGTATTTTTTAATCATTGCCGGCATTTTGTGAATAATTAATAGTTAATGTGAATTTACATACCGCAACTAAATCTGTGATATTGATCAGAAAAGCATTTCTAGAGAAAACATGTCAATTGAAATACCAGCCCCCCCCCATATTCTCATTTATTTCATAATTTAAAATCAATCAAAAATGGAAGTAATTAAGTTACAAACATCATATGAATTTATTTATATGATTGATGAAGTTCTTGCTGACGAAGAAATATATATATATATATATAAGTTTTACTATCAGTCGTTCAAGAGCTTTCGCCAATTCACCGTTTCTGAATCGAAGTGATAACTTTTTTTTATTTTTTTTGGATTTATTCCTTTTTGACTATCCGGTATATGAGACATATTTATGAGTTTAGAATTTACCCTTGATGCTCTTAATGTTTCCTGGGAGTTTTCGTAGAAATCATTTAGCATTTGAAGATTGTGAATGATAGGATATGTCTATCAGCCCAGTGTTGGGGATTTCACTATTCAAAAAAACAAATAATCAGAGATCAGATTCGACTACAATAAAAACACCAAACAAGATACTTCCGTGTTATCTTACCCCAAAAATTAAATTATAAAATACAATTAAAATAACAATATAAAAAATGAGAGAATACATTATTGATGTCGTTATTGAACATTTATGTGATTATGTGAGTTTATATGGCGCAAACGTGTTCTAAGCAACAGTGCCGATGTGTTCGACACTATTCTCAACGACATTGTGGTTTTCTGGCCACCTGGATGACCATTTACAAACTCTTTACAAACATTTGCTTAGTTTAACTGTGATTTAGAAAATAAATATAATAATTATGTGTTCTTTTTTAATTTAATTTCTGGGGGTAAGATAACACGGAAGTACCCCAAACAAATATACGAATGAATGATATCAAACGAAATCAGAGTTTTAAAATTTCAACAATCAAATAAAAACTCAACTGTGAAAAACAGAAGACCTTCGATAAAAGTTTGTTTTAAAAGAAAACAGATATTCATATATTAATGATGGTACCATCATTATGGTACCACGCTTGGAATGAGTTAGACGATAAATTATGCATTGTCTCTGAATTAGAACCACATAATAAAAATAAAATATTTGGGCAAATTTTGAATTATTTACAAAATCAATGAAATAGGCTGTGCAGAAAATTTCTGAATATCAAACAATTACATCGATATCTTTACTGATTCATAGTAAACGAAGAACCAGTTGATTAAATTAATTTTATTTGGTCCACTGTTATGATTTTTAAACATTTTAAAACGGATTCTTGCTTAATTTAAGCATCTTAATTAGAGTGCTTGAAACAATTTTAAAATCCTTATATAAATTTCATTTTACTTTTTGTTTGAAGCATTAAATTATTTTTAAACTGTTACAACTGTCTGTAAAGTTGTAATTGGTATTGCATTAGTGTACCATTGGGCTACCTCAATTTCGTGAACAATAAAATAACGTCACGATTGGGGATGGGTGGCCGGCCCAAAAATTGTCATTATGCATGGACCCCTTATAAAATATCTTTTCTACCTGTTCCATTTTTCACAAATTATGAAGTTTTCTTGAATTTGTTTCTTGTTAATGTTTGCAACCAAAGTTTTCATTCTTATAGGTATGAATTTATATATAGTGATGTCATTATATATGCTGATTTAAAATTTGTAAAAAAGTTGCTTATATCGAATAAAGCCGCTCAAAATAATTTTAAATAATTAGCGATATTAGTATATTCACAAACTTAATAAGATTAGAATATTTTTTAATGATTATGTAAATTTAATGTTAAAATCAGGGCTGTGGAGTCGGAGCTGGAGTCGGAGTCCGGAGTCGCGGAGTCGTGCATTTTTTGGGGAGTCGGAGCTGGAGTCGGAGTCGAGTTAACAGAAGCGACTCCGACTCCGAGTAAAATTTAAATTTTAAGAGGAATTTTCAACATTTTTAGGATTTTGTATAGCAATAAAATTATCTTTTTCAGAATTATTTAATAAACTATTTTTACCTTTTGCTTTTCTAAGAATCTCTAAGAATATTTTTAAAAAACGGTTGTCAGACAGGTAAATATAAGAAAATTACAAATAATTCTAAAACCCATATAAATTTATTATTATCCTAGTTTAATTTGGTATAAATACATGCTGATCTTAATTAAAGAGCATTAGTAATTTTTTTAAAATAAACTAGACAACAACTGAAATTATTAATAAATACCAAACTACATCGTGAAATTTTTTGTTGTAGGGAAGTTAAATAAAGTTTTTTTGGTGTGCATTAAAAACGTAAGTTGTGTTTAAATAATTTATTTGCAATTACTTTAATAAGTTTCGAGTTTAATAGTATTGTTTTTAATATTTGCAGTTAAAAATTTAGTATTTTCAAAGGCCTCAACATGGATAAAAAATTAAAATCGGCATTACTTAAGCATTTTTCAATTACATCAGATGGGAAATTCTATGAATGCCTATGTCATCATATAGAAGGTGATGAAGAACAAATGTGCAAAGTACAATTAGCAACTGCCAGAATATCAAATTTAAAACGACATTTGCAGCGTTATCATCCGAAAGTACTAGAAGTAGATAAGGCAAATACTAAACCGAAGACCGCTACACCATCGTCCTCCGCATCAAACTTATCGGAACCCAGATTATCCAAATTCTACATTAGCGATAAAATTACTGTGACAATGACAGCAGAAGGCTTCAAAACTGCCTTAATAAAAATGGTGGTTCAAAACAGTATATCGATATCATTTTTTTCACAGCCAGCATTTTTAGAATTAAATGGTGAAATGGCTAGTAAACTTAAAGTTTCTTTAGGAAGAGAAAGTATTAGAAAAATAATATTAGATGAGGCTGAAAAACAAAGAAGTTATCTTATAAAAAAATTAGAAGGCAATTTTGTTTTTATTAAAATGGATGGAGTAAACTATATTGCAATTAATGTCCGCTTTAATAATAACAAAGAAACTATAACTCAGACCTTGGCAGTGAAAGATACTCAAGCTCATCACACAAGTGAATACCTAAAAANTAATTTTGGTATAAATACATGCTGATCTTAATTAAAGAGCATTAGTAATTTTTTTAAAATAAACTAGACAACAACTGAAATTATTAATAAATACCAAACTACATCGTGAAATTTTTTGTTGTAGGGAAGTTAAATAAAGTTTTTTTGGTGTGCATTAAAAACGTAAGTTGTGTTTAAATAATTTATTTGCAATTACTTTAATAAGTTTCGAGTTTAATAGTATTGTTTTTAATATTTGCAGTTAAAAATTTAGTATTTTCAAAGGCCTCAACATGGATAAAAAATTAAAATCGGCATTACTTAAGCATTTTTCAATTACATCAGATGGGAAATTCTATGAATGCCTATGTCATCATATAGAAGGTGATGAAGAACAAATGTGCAAAGTACAATTAGCAACTGCCAGAATATCAAATTTAAAACGACATTTGCAGCGTTATCATCCGAAAGTACTAGAAGTAGATAAGGCAAATACTAAACCGAAGACCGCTACACCATCGTCCTCCGCATCAAACTTATCGGAACCCAGATTATCCAAATTCTACATTAGCGATAAAATTACTGTGACAATGACAGCAGAAGGCTTCAAAACTGCCTTAATAAAAATGGTGGTTCAAAACAGTATATCGATATCATTTTTTTCACAGCCAGCATTTTTAGAATTAAATGGTGAAATGGCTAGTAAACTTAAAGTTTCTTTAGGAAGAGAAAGTATTAGAAAAATAATATTAGATGAGGCTGAAAAACAAAGAAGTTATCTTATAAAAAAATTAGAAGGCAATTTTGTTTTTATTAAAATGGATGGAGTAAACTATATTGCAATTAATGTCCGCTTTAATAATAACAAAGAAACTATAACTCAGACCTTGGCAGTGAAAGATACTCAAGCTCATCACACAAGTGAATACCTAAAAATATATTGGAAGAAATTCTAAAGGACTTTAAAATTAAAAAAGAGCAGATTTTATGCATAGTAACGGATAACGCTTCAAATATGCTAAGTGTTACGGAGAAATTAAATCAGGAAAATAAAGAGGTGTCGGTTACGGAGGACAATTTTGATGCAACTGAACTCTCAGTAGAGCAAAATAATGAAGACTTGGATGATCTCTGTGAAGAAGTATCCAAATCATTTTATATTCAACATATGAGATGCGCTGTGCATACATTGCAATTAGCAATACGAGATGGCTTAAAAAACCATGATGCAGCAGATATTACTATGAAGTTGAGACAAATGGCTGTCACAGCGAGAAATCCTAAAATAGATGCTATCTTAAAGAGGCGAGCTGGGAAAGGTGCGATTTTAGATCAAGCTACACGTTGGGAAGCACTTACCTTATGATAAAGCGTTTGCTTGAATTAAAAGGATTTTTTGCAGATATGGATAATTCAAATCTTTGTCTAAATGAAACCGAATGGGAACAAGCCGCAAGATTAGAAAATATTTTATTACGTCCATATATTCTGACGAAAAAATTACAAACTGAAGATATAACTCCTGGGACCTTCTTTTTTGAGTGGAAAAACTTAATTTATCAGTTGTCCCGCACTGATGAACCGATTTCCAGTGCTATTATATCTTCCATGAATAAAAGGGAACTACTGCTTTTGCAAAATGAAATTTTATTAGCCGCTATTTATATTGATCCAATGAGCCGAATATTACTAAATGACCTTCATATTGCAAAAGCCAAAGAAACGCTCTATCAAATCACCGTTCGCATCAAATGTTTTCCGGCACTAAATCGTGAAACACAGATCGAGCATTTTAACATCACCTCCAGTCAGGAATCAGTTTCTTCCAGTTCAAATGAAGATGTGGATTTTGAAAAATATTTAAATCAATTGGATCTTATAAAACGAAAGCGATATAATGAAAGGAACCAGATACAGAAGAGCAGAAGTTTAAAAATGAGTTTTTTACCGCTTTGGAGGAAGTTGAAAAATATGATCGATCATCGAAATTGAACGTCCAAGAAGCTATCGATGTGTACCCAAAAATTATTCAAAATGTAGCAAGAATTGTAACCGCTTTACCGCCAACGCAAGTCAGTGTCGAAAGATTGTTCTCTGCTCTGAAAATAATTAAGTCAGACCTGCGTGCATCGCTTAAAGAAGATTTGATTGAAGCAATTTTATTTTTAAGAAATATATTTTAAAAAATAAAAAATTATGATCAAAGAATAAAACAATATAATATTTTAAAAAAGATTTGTTTTGTATTTAACTTATTTTTTGCTCATTTTTTAAAAACCTAAATTTAATAGTATTAAATAAAAAAAAAGATCTTATACATGTTAGACCTAGGTCGGAGTCGGAGTCTAGTCCATTAAAAAACCGGAGTCGGAGTCGAGTCCATTAAAAAACCGGAGTCGGAGTTGGTCCATTTTGATACGACTCCACAGCCCTGGTTAAAATTAATGAATTGCCTTATTTTAAAAATTTTGTTTTATAATTGTTATTTGCAATCAATTTTATGTCATCGAAACTAAAAAATATTAACAACAATTTAAATCCAATACTTAATTCTTAACCGAACTCGATTATTCAAACAATAAAAACGTCATCAATTTACAACATTATTTAAATATAATTCAAAAGCTATATTTTTACGAACTATGATTAGGAAAATACTTTATAGCATATTGTATAAATTTTAATATATTATAAGGGTTCATTTCATAATTATATCACACTCGAGTTTCCTTTAAAATAAATCGAAGACGAAATAGAAAATTAGCTATTTTTATGGAACACACTTACTTATTAGTTGTCAAACATCCAAATTTGTAGCATGTTTAATTATGGTAAAACATTCGGAAAACAATTAGGTCATTTAGTTTTCATAGATAATTGATATGAAATTAACAAAAGAAATTATAACATAAAGCTAGGTAATGTTTAATTGTAATTTTTAATAAGTGGAAATGCATTTTAATTGACATTGAATTTTGAATGTGCCTTAACTAATTGAAAATAATTACGTCTTACACTATTATTAAATACCACGGGCACGTAGAGTCCCTTTGAGATGAATAGGCCAAAGGACAAAAACTTCCTTACAAATACAATTTATAATACTTGTATATTATGTTTTCATTACTAAAAGTTTTACTTTATCTATTCAACAATATGTTCATTCTGAAAATTTTAGATCACACCGCGTCACCAAAGCAGGCAAATGTCATGGAATTGCAACATTACTAGTGTATTCTGACTCCATTTTAAGCAACCACAAAGTTGTTCGTTCTGCATTTTCTCCAGTAAATTATTAACTGTAATTGCACCACTCTATCGCATAAATTACAAATCCATTGATAAACTGTAAAAATATTATGTCTATGCAAAATCTTCCTTTCAAAAATTAATTATTAAAAAAAGAACAATTTCATAAAAATAATAAACGTAATGAAAAAAAATTCCGATTGATTCAATCCCGACGAAGCAAAGAAATCAACTGATAAGGAGGATTGCGATACTCTGGGAAATCTTCAATCGATAATATTTCTAATGACAAAGATTTGGTTTCGGAAATGAGATGAAAAAATTTCTCTTCGCCAATAAATCTAGGTTTGTATGTGAGATAAATTCGGGTGCCAGGACGAGAGATTTGTATAATGGTTTGCAATAACGAAGAAACTGAGTTTCGGTGGTAAATGATATCCGATCCAAGGATAATATCTGGATTAAGCAAGTTGGAAACAGGATCGGTACCCCACAAATGAGGTATGCATGTCACATCTACTTTATTACGTTCTATATTAGCTTTCAATGCAGGAATTGCGCTGTCGATATCAGTGGCAATCACAAATTTTGCACCACATACCTTGGCCACCATGCTTACTAGGCCAGTACCAGCACCTAATTCAATGCAAAATTTATCTCTAACATCTAATTCGTGTCTAAAAATTGAAAAATGATTAAAATTACGACAATTTCATTACCTTCGCGTTTCTATTATTTTACTCAATAAAAATGATCCATCCCATAATTTGCAATTGGTATTTGTATCAATAGAAATATTTTGCAGCTTTTGTTGAATAATTAACTGAAAGCCATTAAAAGTAAAAATATTTCTTGAATCTTGATTGCAAAAAACATTATCAAATCTCCAAGGTATTAATTCCTAAAAAATTCGGTAAAAATAAATAAGTTCAATTAGATTTGAAAATGTCATTTTGAAGTAAAATATTTTTTCATAATGATAGCGAATAAACAAATATTAAAACAATTTCAAATAAATTTTAAAAGTTATAATTGTAAAATAGATTTTGTTTAACAATCTCATTATGGATTAGAAACAAATTATAAAATTTGTGATTTTTAAATAATTTAAATTTATTTATTAGACAAATTTACATTTCATACGTTTTAAATAGTTAAAAAATAGAATAAAATAATAAAATTTGCAGATTTAGATGTAATTGCCGAGAAAAATTCCAGAAGAGGTCCATTTGTTTAAATGCATCCATAATATGTTGGTTTGAGACAGTGATGGATCCATAGGGGGCGTCGGGGGCGATCGCCCCTTTTATAATATTTGGTAAGTATGCAATGTGTCAAATGTTCAAATTTTAATGTGGATATACACTGTTGTAAATTATACTTTGAAGTAATTTATAATTATTGAAATTTGAAATACAATAGTTTGATGAAGACTAGAGAGTTTAGTTGATAGACTAGTAACGTATATATATATATATATATATATATATATATATATATATATAAGAAAACCTAATACCCTTAAAATGATCTCGAGACAAATTCTACTTTTATTATATAATATTATAAAACCTAAATGCTAGCTAATCTTATTCATTTAGAAAACCTAATACCCTTAAAAGTATCTCGAAATAAATTATACCTTTATATATAATATTGTATAGTGGAAACATGATTTCTTCTAAAGATATCTCTCAGGTTATTAAATTTCCGAATGAAAATAGGGTCTACTAAATCTTATTTTTTTGTGATACTGTATAACGAAAATATAAATTATTTCATGTGGTGGGCATATGGATATTGAGTTTCGACTAATATTAAAATTTATGACATTAGATAATGAAACTATGATTTACTCAAATGTACTTTCGAGGGTATCAGATTTGAGTGACAATGATCAATTATTAAAAAAACAATTTACGATTCTAGATAATTATATAAAGTAATTATGATCGATTAATAAAAATCCATTATGATTGATATTTGAGTACCATAAAGCGCATAATTAGATAATTGAATAGTAAAATTGGGGTCTATTAGATCTTTGACTAAGTTTAGATTCCCTAGATATCAATAATTATGAAATTTAAATAAGATTGATTAAAAACACTTTAATAATATTCGACGGTAAACGTATTAAAAATTTGAATGATTTCATGAATTAACCAACTACTAGAGTGTATTTTATCGAAGTTTGAGCCTGGGACATTTCCCATTTATGTTTCACTAATGTTGTGTTTCTATAGTAAAGTTAAATGTACAGATTACGTATGTGATTTACTGAGAAAAGGTCAGATTAATTAAAATTTACCTACTTTCTCGACTACACTGAGTACGGTACGATATGCCCTATTGTGATATGTATCCACAATTAGTTTCCCATAATTACTTCGTTCAAATAGTCCCTGTGACTATGCCGACTACCAAGATGGATTTATGCGTCCTACTCCTGGTTAAACACCTTTTGTTCGTGGCGACTTCTGGTAGTTAGATCATTTTAGTGTATGTAGGGTCGTAGACCCGTAGTTATTGTAAACTGCGCATACATCAATGAAGTCAAATTTAATCAAACTTGGATACAAGGCTGGTTAACGTCACGTGCAATGTTATGCTCACAACGATGTCAATCACTCTTGCATGATCGTAAATGAATAATAAATAAAAAGGAAACAAGCTAATGCATTTAATCATATTAATAATAATACATAAATAATGACAAAAATAATGAATAAACCCTACTTTCAATCTAGATTTCATATGTGGTTAGAGTAACAAAAAAATATTTTCGCATAAAAAGAGTGTCTTGTGATGGAAATGTGACGGTATATATACCTATTTTCTGTATGCGAATACGTGCGTGGGTGCATTGATGTAGTAAAACAAACTCGAATTGGTTTTAATTTTAGAACATTCTATCTTTAATTTTTAACGATTTTAATGGCAATTTTGTTTCATAATTTTTGTTTTTATTTTTGAATTATTTTTTATTCACTTTGTCTCCATGATGGATTTGGGCAATTCCAGAACATTCCATATTAAATTAAGGTTAATTTTTATTTTTGAATCGTTTGTTATGAATTCTTTTCTTGAATTTTCATTTTTTAAACTACTATATTTATTTTTGTTAACTTTCATTGTATTGAATGGCATCCATGATGGATTTCACCATTTTTATGAATTGTTCTGGGTTTTTGAAAAGAATTTAGATTTTATATAATTTTTCGACTTTATTCGAGTTTGTTTTTGTATTTTATGTTTCTCTGTTATGTTTGAGTCAATTTTCCTGTGATACTTTTTGTATTTGTTTCATTTTATTTTTTAATTAAGTGTTTTTATTTTCTGTCATTTTTCTCTTAATTATTATTGTTTATTTGATGTTGTATATTTTCTATTTACGTAAACTTACTGCTAAGTGTGCATATTATGTACCACCACATTTCATCACTTTTCAAGATTTGGATCTAGAATTCAGTTCAAGTCCAACACAATCAATAGGTCTTTAATGCAATTTTTGCGGTTGTCACTAAAACCTAAAAATCGCCCCTTATTACTAGATGGTCTGGATCCACCCCTAGTTTGAGAAGAATGGAGCAAATCAACTCAAGCAGAAAACTGGAAAATAAGAAATATTATAAAATAGGTAAAAGTAATAAACCAATCATGAATAAGTCCAGGCAAGGCAATAAAGCACAGAAATCGCAATCAATAACTTTAAAATAGAAATAGCATCAATTAATACATAAATAAACAAAAACAATTAAATAAAACTTAACTACGAGAAATATATACTTTATAAAGCAAGAAGTTACCAAAGAAACATATTGGGTACAAAAACAAAGATGACGATGAAAAAAACATCCGCAAAAATAACCAGGTCGCCCAAAAAAAACGAGGCCAAAATGAAAAGCGATGGCAAAAACCAATCAGACCAAAGATAATCATAAAATAATAAATTTAAAAGATTGAAACCAATGTTGTATTTATTGGAAATTTTTCGACTATGAATCAATAATGTTATCGATGTTTTTTTGATATTCACGAATTTTAGCCACAGCCTTTTTCAGTAAATTTACTATAAATCAGTAAAGTTATAAAAAAAACATCGATATCTTTATTGATTCATAGCCAAAAAATTTCTTATAAATAAAATTTCAATTAAAAAGAAATAACAAGTGAAAATTGAAAACGGGTGGAAATCAAAAGTAAAAAGTAGCCAATCAGGTTAAATCATTTTAAAATAGAAAGATTCGATCAAAACGAACAAATTGCACCAATATTTAATCCTGATTGGATAATAACATAACTAGTATATATACGAACAACGGAGATTGATTCCCCAATGCCATTTTTTTTATTTGTTATAGATGAGCGAACTACTGAAATAAAATGCTATTTTTCTTATTCATTATAGTTTTAGGACAAATGATTTCAATACAATAAATCTCACCCAGAATCCGAAAGTAGAATTAAAGACTCTAAAACAGTTTAACAGTTGAACTAATTCATCTTGGAAAATGTAATTGTTTATTGTTTAGAATGTTGAAATCTTTAATATTTAATGTATAATATATATAACATTTAAAAATTTAAAACGAAATTTTCTTCTTCCTCACACATTTTCATAATGAATATTTTATTAAAAGTAGTAATCATAATAAATTTCAGGGATTTTATGTCTTTATGAATGGTGCAGTTTTTATGATTTTTCTGATTTATTGATGCACCCAGATTGAAAGACGTTCGTGAACCATTGGCACTCGAGCTGATGTGACATCGGATGTTGGACAGTTTCGAGCATCGGTTTATGAATTGAAGTCAGAGATAGGGTTGTTAATAGAATATAGTTATTTTTGACCGATTTAAGTATAGTGACATGAGATTGAGGTCGAATGCAGAGAATTTTTGACGTTGTGATAGGATCCAGTAGAAGCGATTAATAACTCCATCGTAGAAAATAGGTTAATCAACTAAATGAGCATGTGGAACAATACAGATCGAATCAACAGCAGTAATTATCGTAAATTCAGAGTGGTGTATTGGTTAGTCAAGATTTCCAACTCATAGTATAAGCAGGGAAACTAGTATGGTACAATGATGAAATTGATGAGAGAACGTTAGATCGCAGCGTGGTGTAGGTCATAGATAGAGTTATCACCAATTCATGAAAATAATCTCAGGAAACCATGTTAATGACGAACTATTATCATTCTATTCTCGTTTCAGGCGACTTATCCAACGGGTATAATATTTTATCGCAAATTTACTACAAAAGGAACCTATATCATTTCTCATACCGGGAACCTATATCATTTCTCATTACCTCATCATAGTCCTATTCGGCCATGAGATTTCTAACTCGTCGAATTGCCAAAAAATCACCAATTCAAGAAAAACAAAGTTTAAATCTGTTTATAATAAACAGTTGGTTACTGATTTTTATCAAAACACGAGAAAAGTGATATTTTTGGAAAGCCAAAAAACGCAGTATATAAAGCAGAGTTGAATTCATAATAGTTAAAGGAAACGCTACAATTTAAATGCACACTATTTTAATGTATTTGCACACTATAAATGCTAACTATAAATAATAAATGCTAACTATAAATAATAAATGCTAACCATAAATAATAAATGCTAACTATAAATAATAAATGCTAACTATAAATAATAAATGCTAACTATAAATAACTATAAATAATAAATGCTAACTATAAATAATAAATGCTAACTATAAATAATAAATGCTAACTATAAATAATAAATGCTAACTATAAATAATAAATGCAAACTATAATAAATAAAAGCTAACTATAAATAGTAATGCTAACTATAAATAAATTATTTTCTAACTATGTTTGTTTTATTCATAATAAATACTTCTTTGTCGTTATAGCAATGGTGGAATTTAAAAAAAATTCAGAGTTTGACTTTGTTCCAGAATACTGTTCTTCAGGAAATGAAGATGAAGAACACGTTTTTAAACTTGAAACTCGAAGGAAAAAAATTTGCAAAGACTAGAAAAGAGCAAATGCATTTGCAAGTTCAAATGAAGCTGAGGATTTTGTAAAAAACGAAAAAGTGTGGTCTTGTTTTCGGACAAATAAAACTAAAGAGGGGAAAAAGAGGTTTTTCCGCTGTAATCGTGTTAAATTTCGTGGGGAACAATGTTCAGCCTTAGTTTACTTGTGGTACGAGTCCAGATACGATACAGATCAGGACATGCACATGATTGTGACAACATCAAAACAAGAACAACAATGACAGATACCGCCAAAGCTGAAATTGACAAATTGTTTGCTTTAAAATTGAAACCAAAAGCAATGTTAGAACATTTGTCAAACGAAAAATTACCCCTTCCGAGTCAAACACAACTGAATAATCATCTGGCATCCTTGAGAAAGTCCAAATATGGTGCCAACATCATTAGCCTTGGAGAATTAAATCAGTGATTGCAAATTCATTCAGCCGTTCCAGAAGCAGATAACAAAGCATTTGTTGTTGCATATGAAATTAAATATGAGGACACTGGATATTTCTGGTACTTCATTTTATCCAAAACAATGTTGAAAATGGCTTTAAACGCTGACAACATTCATGCAGATGCTACATACAAACTTGTATGGCAAGGCTTCCCTGTTTTTGTTATTGGTACAACAGATCGCAATCGCCAGTTTCATTGTTTTGGTATTGGAGTATGCACCGATGAAAAAACTGAGGACTTCAAATTTTTGTTTACTGCATTGAAGAATGAAGTTCCTAAAATCTTCAATGCTCCCTTCAATCCAAGCACATTAATTCCAGATTCGTAATTGTTGGACCACCTTTCAATCCAATCAACCAATCCAACAGTAAATCTTGATAGTGAGACTCGCTCTCTCATAGAATCTTCATCTTTCATGACTCGGTTGTATGCCTCAAGGGCATTGTTTGTGCTAGGTGTTAGTTTTTTGGCACCTTCAAACCAATTTTTATTTGATTTCATCCATTCAGCTGTGAAGTATTCGACAAAATCCTTGTTTGCCTTCCACTTTTTCAAGAATAAAATTGATGCTTTTTCAAAAACTTCTCTGGATTGACTGAGTTGCAAAGAATCAATGTCAGACAAAATTTCCTGTCTTGCATCTTTTGGAATCAAAGAATCCACTTTTTTCTGAACATTTTTTTTCATATGAGCCCAGCACATAATCACCAATACGTCTTTGCCAAACACTGCTATGAAAGAGTTTTGGATGCTTTTTGATGCATCAGAAATTAAAGTCATCAAAACCGAACCAGAAATTGACTTGGAACTTTGGACTAGCTCATACCAGTGGGCAAAGTTGAAGAAAACCATTTCTCCAGAATCAACAGAGAGTGGTGTTGTTTACAAAATTGCTGCAAAAGATTTGACAGAAACCTACGATGGAATTGACAACTGGGAAACGTTTGATGAGTTTAAAATTAATGCATTTCTTTCATGGACTACTATTTTACCAAAAGATCAAAATGACTGGATTAACGGAGACTGTAACTGCCCTTCTTTTTTTAAAAAAATGCTTTGCAAACACATTGTTGGATTAGCTATTCGACTAAAGCTTGTAGCCCCTCCAACCGAAGCGAAAAATGTTCCAATTGGAACCAAAAGAAAGAGAGGTCGCCCTGCAAAAGCAAGAAAAGCATTGCCGTTGCAGTAGAACTAAAAATTTATTATATCTAGTGCAAATAAAATGCAGCCATCATACAAAACATTTTGTTAAACCATTTTTTAAATGTCTATAAATTGTTGTATTTAAGCATTCACAATAAATTGTAATCTCTATGCTTTTTTATTCATTGAAATATATCTGAAATTTTAATTTTATAATGTATAAATATTTTTGAAAATAGTGTGCAAATATTTATTTTTTAGTTTGCAGAACATAGTTAGCAAATATCGATTTTATTGTGTGCAAAAATCATTTTTTTAGTTTGCAAAATATAGTTAGCAAATAAGTATTTAATAGTGTGCAAAAATCATTTTTTTAGTTTTCAAAAAATAGTTAGCAAAAATCAATTTTATAGTGTGCAAAAATTATTTTTTAGTTTGCATTTAATTAGGAGCCTTAAAGAAATATAGGAGAAAAAAGAAATTGACATTTCAGAAGTAGATTGTTGGACAAGAGTTAAAGTAAAAGATTTGTTTGATTTAGAAAGATAAATTACTATCCTTGTGTTTAACTTTGATTTAGTTCAAATAAGCGAACAAAAAGTACAGTAACCTGCTTTCGTGTTCCCTGGGGTTCCAAAATCATCCCTCTTGCTTGATAATTTCTTTTGTTGACTTTGAGATCGTTCTGCTACACAGGAGTCAACGATTTCTTGCTGGCTGCGACAAACAGCAAGGATTAACAAATGCGCATCTTGTATCTTTTGTACATTTGTAAACTTTGTAAATTAAAAATAAAAGTTTTGATAAAGACAAGGAAGGTGGTTTTGTTTTACTTAATTCATAAAATACACGCAACCACACTAAATATTTATATTTATATTCATATTAACTTTTTATCTATATAGTGTTAAGATTAGTAACCACCATCTTTTCGATCTTAACATAAATATTCATTTGGATATACAAAATTTTTCGCTAACCTGCTCTCAGTTTTCAGTTATGAATTTTATGCGTATGTTGTAAGTTTATTTTGTATGAAATAATTTTTAAACATGAAGTAATTTTAAGTTAATAAATTTTAACATTGGCTTTAATTTTTTTTGTTCTTTTTATTATTCGTTTCCAGTTTAAATTTTAAGTTGTATTGAATAATATTAATAGATATCGATGAACTGAGGTTTACACTACTCAAGGGCAAAAGGGGCTACATGTCCTCTTACCCAATGGATTAGATGATACTTCAGTCATCCGTCAGCTCAGAAGTGAGCTGTGAAAAAAACAACAAAGGGCTCACAAAAAAAATTTAGGTGATTTTCGTCCAGAAAAAAATGGCTTTTTTCGGAATTTGCTTTTTTAGTAAAATATAAAAGCGTCCAGAAAATATTTATATTTAATATTTTGATTTTACGAAAAAATAGTTCTATATTTTACGTTTTCCCATTAAAACAATAGAAATTTTAATTTGAAGTGAAGCGCAAAATCACAGTTGAAAGAATAACAAGGGGCTCCGCCGAGCCCCCTCGGGACATGCATAGCTCAGGATTCAGGGCCTACTGGGTTAATTTGCTGACAGAAATTTTGTCGATTTAGCGAAGTAGAATTAGATAGTCATTTCTATCAAATTAGTGATAAGAGTGAGTTTTATTTTCAAATCGTGAAAGATCACATGGATACATGTGAAAGACTAGAATGGAAATAGAATCTAGAGATTTTGTATAATTGAATGACTTTCAGTAGTTGCAGATGGTTATAAAAGCAGTCAAAGATTTAACAAAACATCACAGAAAATATAGGACAACTATTTCGAAAGTAACATTAAATAACATCCAGTAATGAGAACCATAATTAAATGAATAAGGAAGGACAATAATCTAAGAACGAGATAGATAATAATAACAGTGACGTAAGACTTTCTACCAACAGTCCAGAACCCGGAAAATGAAAACTGCAATGAGTAGTTCTAGTAGTAGAGCTCATCTGCTCATTGATTTTCAGCCACTGTGTACAATACTAACATGGTTGTTGCCATCGGTACGCAGATGGTATAAATTAAAATAATCATGAAAACGTTTATCTAACAGTCGATTCAAAATCCATAAGTAACCCTAGAACATTTAAATGAAACCAAGGAAAAAGTAATAAAGGTATAGCTCAAATTCCTATTTATTGTTTACAACAGATGCAAACTGAGTCTCTATTTGAAATTATATTACTGATTTTATGATGTAACTCATATAAACCTGTTATGATGATTCAAACTCAAATCACTAAAAAAACATAGAAAAAACGTAAGGTGTGTAGCAGGTGCGCATCCATTTGTTCAATACTTGTCGAACACATCTTTATCTGGTCATACACCAATTTTAAATACCTTCATTTTTCAATCAAAATTTAATGGCACCTGCTTTACAACTAAATCAAAGAATTATCAATAATAAAGCTACTTAAGTCCAGTGCAAATAATTCCAACTAATTCATCTACACATCATAGTTATTATTAGGATTAGATGTGTTTCATTTATGTGGTATCAACACATTGCTCATGTGATCCTTTCATAGGTGGATCCATTGGAATTCTTAGGTAAATTATAGTTTTTGGACCTTGTTCCAATAATAAATTTGATATTTCTAGTATTGTTTCCCAAATACCGAGACTAAAGATCAACCAAACTCTTTCCGCGTGTTCGGCAATTCAATTGGTCATAATTGAAGATAGTATTAACTGAAAACATTTTCAAATACTCAATCAGCACGTCCTGAAATTTTTGGTCATTTGAAAGGGACAAATTAAGGCTAAATAAAAGCAAATAAGAGAATCCTTTACAGTATTCCAATATTATAAATCATGTTTAATTAACTTTAATGTTTAGAAAATACGTTTTCTCATTTTCTTCATCTAATTTTAAACTGTTCATTTATTATCTAACTGCGTGATTTCGAAATAAAATCTAATACTCCTTAACTATACTTTCAAGCCTGTCAATTTGATATGGATTGTAAACAGTATCCAATAATAACACTATTTAATCAATAATTATTAATAATAGAACTAGAACATTTATTCACGATGAAACCTATCCAATCACAGGTAGAGGGATAAACCAAACCAGCTGCTAATTATAGACATTTATTCTAGATAAACATTGCTTCGACAGATTTGGCTACATTGACATAATAATCGGTATCGAACTGCGTAAAGGCCTCCTGAAACTCAATTCCAGCACTAAGAATCGACTCGTTCGAGCGGAACAAGGACATCAAATCTGGACATGTCGAATAGAGACAATGTCCCCGCTGTGACAGTTTCTCTGCCAATTCTGATTGGTGGTTATGCATCAGCAGATCATTCACAACGACCACAAGACGCTTACAGGCACGACACACTTCCAGGACAGGTACCGGCCCCAGCATGACTAACAACCAGGTCACATCGTTCCAGATCTTCCCACAGCCTACTTTTGAATGTGAAATATTCGAATGACAATTCATCGCAATGAGATATCGGGATCACGCTGCCCTTACCGATTTGGAAAACTACGCACTTATAGCCAAACTTGAGAAGAACAAGTTGAAAATCAATATTATTAAATGTTTGTATGAGCTGATCAAAACTAGTGGTTCCTACCGTCACAAAAACAGATCTACTCGTCGTCTTTTCGGGGCATATTTCCGTCCTCGGAATCTGTTCCTGTAATCAAGCTAGAATAAATAATCACATGAAGCAATATAAAACAGGAATTCTGTGTCAGTAGGTGAGAAAGGTGATAATAATATGAGAATCAGAAATAGAAATAATGAGATCAGCCGGATACACAAATTATTCTTTAATACGTTGATCAAAAATCTAGCAAGAACTGAAACTGTTGATTAATACAATATTTTATTTTACTTAATAATAGAAATATTTCGATTCAAAAGCTTTTTAGGAATATTAGGGATCATTACATAATTACGTCACGCTCGAGAGTGGGTGGATGAGTTGAGCTGAATGTGACGTCACGCTAGTTGTATTTTATGGACCACAAGAATTATTATTGTAACAATCTTCCTCTGCTACTATACTACAGTGATGCTGATGCTATGACTAACAATTATTACTGCTACAACAAGCTCCCAACCAGTCTAGAGGAGAGTATGGTACAACTAGGCTACACTCATTTCGTGAACAATAAAATGACGTCACTAAGGGAGTGGGTGAACAGAAATGTGACCAAAAGTAACAACGTGGGTGGGTGGGTCAAAAAATGGTCATTTTGGCGTGACGTAACCACACAGTGACCCCTTATCATCGTCAGTCAAATGAAAAATTCTAACAACCCGTAGCGAGCTAGTAGACGGCCCTATACAAATCTCATTATGAGACTCATATACGAAATGATTCACTAGATTATTTCTTTGTTGAAAACAAACAATTTTACACCAAATTTCAATCATTAAGGCACAACAAGATGGGTTTGAATTTAATTAGTATTTCTAAGCGTTAATTTTAATATTTTTAATTTAATATTTCTGGGTTCAGGCACAAAATATATAATCGTTTATCAATTATCTGAAATGCTTAGATTGAAGAGGATTGATGCTTATTGTTAACTTTACAGTTATTCAGAGCCTGCATTTAATAGCTGTTGATTTCAAGTTTTTCTACTTAATTTCAAACTATCAAAGTTCAGACCAAATTCCTAAAGCTTTGGCGATGTGCACAAATTGGTATTTGATAGAGTGCAGGGATCTATGAATCAATATCTTATTGTTTACATTCTACAATTATTAACAATCAGTGAAGAAGACTGCAACTGTAGAAACGTATATCGAGGTTATGTATCATACCGAGTGGGTAGTTTATCTCCGGGAACTGGATATACGACTAGAGTTTGTACTGGCCGGTGATTAAATTTGATCAATAAGTAAGAAAATTCTTCTTCAGTTGTTGATTTATTAGGTCCATTTTCTAAGAGTGTTTTCTTTATTACTTTAACATCAAACCATCAACGATTTAGCTACGACATGGAGAAACAAGTTAGGAAAGTTGATGAATCCCGACAAGTTTTCAATATGAATTTACCCAATTCGGAAATTACAAATCAGCTTTCGTAGAACATTTGGAGATTGTGAATGATAATTGATATTTGGATTTCTGTGAACTTAAAGAATTTCCTTTAATTAATCTCTCTTTGGATTTTAGCTAGTTTTGTAAATATCTCAAGTTGTAGTTTTAAATTAAAATATGCAAAGGCTTTGTTCATATTAATGCATTTGTATTGAATTTTAGTATTTTAATTTAATACCTTAATGGTGCTGGCAATTCATTTCTCTCTGGTATGTCAAATGTAATTTTGAAACTATCATGATATGAATTTTTCAACTATCTTTTTTTCCATATTTTTATTTGTTGTATTCAAATCAAATCAATGAAGTTTGAGAGAGTAAAAAATAAATAAGTTTCTGCATTATTTGACGCCAATGAAAATCGTTATCCTCATCAAATATGGAAGAGATTAACGTCAACATTAATTTAAAATGAATTAGCAGTTTACTTAAATAATTTAATTAAGTCAAAATTAAAGTAAAAATATTACATTAATTATAGAATAAATTGACTATTTAATAAAAAATATATAGTAAATTACTTGTTCTCTTTTGCAGTAATAGATGCTTCTGTGCAAAATGTAACACTCATCGGGGACGCTTAATTTATTTTCTGGTTGTAAACACTCACGAATAGATTTCTTTTCCTTAATTTTTAGATTACTTAACATATTGGAGCATAATAACTGAACTTTTCTATGACAATCACTTAAAAGTAAGCAAAATTTTAATTCTTCCCTCAGAGTATCACAAGATTTATTCATAAAATTATATATGTCAATAAGAAATGTCCTAATAAATATTTAATAATATTTACATATAACTTATAAATAAATTACTTCTAAACAATTAGTAAATTTCTTTTTAAAATATTTTAGTTGATAACTAATTTTAAACAAATCTCTTAATGAAGATGCTTATTTAAAGATCTGAATAAATTTTAAAAATGTGCATAAAAGTCTTAAAAATTAGAAGTAGTCATAAACTTTTCAATTCAAATATCATTATTAATTATTAAATTAAAGTCTAAACCATTACAATCACTATTTATAAAATTAATGATTTTAAGTTCTTAAAAATTATATCTTATCAAATATTACAAAATAAATAATTTTAAAAGATATTCAAGTTTACAATCGAAATTAATATGTATTTTATAGATTTGTTATAATATTAAATTAAATCAAGCATATATTTAAACATTTTTACATGATTTCATATTCCGATTTTTAAATTACTGACTTTGCATAACATGAAATATAACAAAAAAAATTTTTTTAGAATAATATTTTTGTCATTTACTATTGGCTTTCTATTACTAAATTGCATTTTTTTCTTATATGTAAGTTTATATATTTTTTATTATTTCAATAGCATATTTCAGTTACAGTATCCTTGCAGTTATTTTTATGACGAGTCACATTATGACAAAGGGTTAGCTAATTTTTATATGTATTTTATTAATATCTATTTAAGAAATAGTTATTATCCTTCTCCCATTGATATTGTTTATACATGGGTCAACGGGTCTGAAGAGCAGCTATTGAAAGAGATAAATTTTTATAGAGCGAATTTATATTTAGAAAAGTAAATTTGTATTTAATTAGGCTGAATGTTAATGTTTTATTTAGAAATGATGATTTTTATTCTAATAGGTAATTATTATATTCATGGATTTTATTAATATAATTTATTGCAATTGATAGTTACCCAGGTAAAATTGATACTGTTAATTTATTTTTATGTCCATTAAAATGTTATCTCGTTTTTCGTTTTTTATCAATATTTGTGTATGACAGCATGTCTAGAATGTGTGTGCGCACGAGGTCGTAACCTGATTGGTTCTTTCAATCTGTTAATTATTATTATTTTATTATAATTTATTCGGTATGGTTTATTTGCTAAGTATAAAAATATAAACTGACAGGTATAATTTTTGTATTATTATTATTATTATTATTATTATTATTATTATTATTATTATTATTATTATTATTATTATTATTATTATCATTATTATTATCATTATTATAAATCAGTTCAATTTAAAATTATCATGTTGAAATTGTGATACAAATTTTATAGCACTCGCATCACATGTGCAAAGTAAAGATGTTACATGAGGTAATAATAAATCTCATCTCTGCCTAGATTGCATTGCCCATTTACTCTATGTGGATTCAATAATCATTTTCTCATATCTCCAATGCCTCAATTTGAATTCCAGATGAAAGACTTTACCAAATCATTAAGTGAGGTGCTATCCTCGACCTTGAAGTCCTCAAATACCACAATCAGGTTCATAACGATAGTTAATCGATCAACATTCTCTAGAAAGTCTGGAATTGTTTTCCAATCTTCAGTTTCGATCTCAAGTAAGCGCCTTCGTGTAATTTATCGTCCTTGATTGGATTTGGCATTATTTTAGGTTTATTCCTTAATGAGTCCGAATTCTCCATAGAAATCAGCGGTTACCCTCAACACGAGTTTCGTATTTCCCAAATTCATATCGTATTTGATTTTCTTGTTTTATTTGTGTTTTGATTCGATCGCAGGCAAATGCTGATGTATCGATCGGTCATCCAATTGATGACCACGTGTTTTTGTCAGGACTGCCTGAGATCCGGGATGCCATCACCGAGGATAATTGGCGCCTCAAACTCGCCCGTAGCATGGTCAATGGAACAAATTTGGTGAGATATTTGATATTTCATTGAATGTTTTCCTGTGCCACATTGAACACCGTCTCTAATCATTCTCTGTAACTTGACTCATTCCACTAGATATTATTCGATCATATATTTATCACGAATAATTTTATGCCTTTTCTTGAAACCTCTAATAACTCTGTAGATGTAACATAACGAATTTTCAACACACAGATAAGTTTGTATGTTTCTTATCTAATATAAGTTTTTGATTATATATTTGCACTTAAAAATCAATATTACCAATTCAAAAGTTTTAGGAACGGAGCATGGGCTTCTGCAAGGGGGCGCTTGCCCCCTCCCCCTGGATTTCCCAAACCATTCTAATTTTCGATTAATTTAAACACATATTAATAGATGCTCTCAAACAATGTTGGAAAAACCCAAGACAAAAAAGAATTAATAAAGAAATTTAATTTAAAGAGGCTTCCTGTTTGGTTTTAATGTTAAACACTGTTTTTTATTTATTTCACTCAAATATTGATTTATAAATAAATTGATTAATAATGAAAATAATAAAGCAACTTAAATTATCAATAAATCCTTTATTTTCTTATTTACTGATTGATTATTTTTAAATTCAAATTATCTATCTTCATTTTCGACTATAGATCAATATTTTTTTTCATTTTTTGTCGAACAATATTATTTTACTTGAGAAAAAAAAGATGAAAGGTTTGTGAGTTTTGATAAAAGAGAATAGAGCTAAATGCAGCACAGACAAAATGCCAAAGAGTTTTTTAAGACCATTATTTCTCAAAGTGAGAAATTGGCAGAACAATTAAACATCCAGTTGACAATAATGGTAGTTCAACTTTTGAAGAATACTTTCGAAGATCTGTCTTTATACCATACTTGGATTCAATCATCTCATCGTTGGAGAACAGATTCAATGACAATAACAAAATCAATTTTAGTCTATTTTCACTTCACCCAGTCGAAATATTGAAACTTTCAAAAGATGAATTCAAAACTCACACAGAAAGGTTCCCTACCCTTGCTCTAGATTGTTCTAATTTAAGATTTACTAAATTTAAAGCAGAAAATATTAAATAAACAAATGTCTAAGGTGGGTTAAATGACCATCCGTGACCGTTAATGCCGGCGCCCATGTGTACAGTACTGGGAACTGCTGTGCCAACTGATATACGCTGTCATAAAATGACATTATCATTCTATATTATAATATATTAAGATAATTAAATCTACTATTTAAATAAATGTATTTGAAATATTACATTTACATAAATTTACTCTTTAAATCAACCATTTACATTTATATTAAATGAGTTGCAGAACTTATATGCCATATAATATATGGTATAGCAAGGTGACATAATCCCATCGAAAAGCTTTAGAATTTCTGCCATTTTCCATATATTTTGAAATCAGTAGTAATGTCAAATTCTCACTTGTTACCTTCAAAAATAACTCCTCATTTTATTAGATCAAAGTTTCGTCAAGTGCATTTCTGCTAGTTCTACCTGACAATATCAGTGCAGATCAGTTCAATCGAACATTTAATGCTACTACTCTATTTGAAAAAGCCTACCTTTCAAGATGCATTTTAATTATGGACATGAGTCTCGTGACAATTATTTCTGAAATATCTACCTCACGATTTCAAGACAATCAAGTATGCAGAAATAATAATGATAACAATAAGCTTTCTTACAACTCATTTCTTTCTAGGAATTTAAATATTCTCTTCGATCTTTAGATAAGTTTGTTGACTTTTATCGGCATATTTTTATCGTTACAAACGGTCAAATTCCATCATGGTTGGATACAAACCATCCAAAGATCACAGTAGCCTTTTAATAGTTATTGAGATATCAAAGATAATTGTTTGTCTGATAGATAGTTCCTCATCAATCTATATTCAGAAACAAGTCTCACTTGCCAACATTCAATTCCGCGGCCATCGAAGCGAATCTATATAACATTCCTGGACTGGCTCCTAACTTTATTTATCTCAATGACGACGTGTTTTTTGGAAGGAACATATACCCAGAAGATTTCTACTCGCCCAGTACAGGATACAAAGTAAGCAATCTGGTGGGGAGTTAAGTCAGCGAAATTGTGAGGGTCTCGACACATTATTTATGCAATTGAAATGTTTGCTATTTATTGATATTTATTGTTGTAGATTTATTTAGGTTGGTCGGTACCGAGTTGTGTTGAAGCGTGTCCAAATTCATGGTTAGGTGACGGTTTCTGCGATCAAGATTGTAATTTGGCTGAATGCCAATGGGATGGCGGGGATTGCATTAAAACCCAAGGCAGTTCTGGAATGGCAGTTCAATTTGCAAGAAACTTTAACAACAGTTTACCACAGAATGATAATTTCCAGAACTTGTTGCAGGGAATATCGAATGAGTTCTGCAACACTGGATGTAATAGCAACTGGTTAGGGGACCGGTATTGTGATCAGGCTTGCAATACCGATCGTTGTGGTTATGATATCGGTGATTGTGGGGATATCAATATCGGGAAATTGCCATCCACTGTTATTGCATTCGATGACCAGCAGCTAATTCCAGTATCCAATGGTAAAGCAATTTCTTTGATAATATTAATAGATTAGATACGGATTCAGAAGTGCATGATGGTTAGAGATAGACAGTAAAAAATAATAAATAGATAAAAAAAGAATAGATGTTAGAGACAGATAGAAAAGAATAAGAAATAGGCAGAAAAGAATAAAGGATAGAAATGGACAGAAAAGAATAGAGGATTGAAATAGGAAATAAAAAATAAGTGTTAATATAGACCTTACTTTCATTGATAATAATAATAATAATAATAATAATAATAATAATAATAATAATAATAATAATAATATTAATAATAATAATAATAATAATATTAATAATAATAATAATAATAATAATAATAATAATAATAATAATAATAATAATAATAATAATAATATTAATAATAATAATAATAATAATAATAATAATAATAATAATAATAATAATAATAATAATAATAATAATAATAATAATAATAATAATAATGATTAATATTAATAATGATTAATAATAATAATGATTAATAAAATAATAATAATTCATATTAAAACTCTAAAAACATAATTTAAATTGTATTTAAAATGAATACTAGTTATTGGTTTTTTTATATTAAATTTTCCATGTCTTTTTAATATAAAATTAGCTTTTTAGAAAAGAATTATATATTTTGATTTATACACTGCTAGGACATAAAAATAACTAATTGTTTAACACTGAAACTTAAACAGTCAATTTAGCGGGTTATAGCTAGTATAATAATTGATAGCATTATAATCACAAAGTTTTGAACTAATAGTTGAATGTGTAAATATATAATTATAATTAATAAGAGTAAACGTATAATAACAAAAAAATCATAAAATTTTTTATGAAATTAAAATTACAAATGTGAAAATATTTGAATACATTTTTTTACTCTTCATCTTTTGCAAATCGATTAATTTTTCACCACAATCAATAATTTTAAGTAAATCGCTTTTTATATATAAAAAGCCGTATTATTAGGAAAAATGTAAAAGTTTCGGTTTTGCGCGCCGCAGGATGCGTCCGGTGTTAAATTCGCCTTTGAATTTTGTCATTATGAAATTACGATAGTTTTCAAAGCTAATATTTGTTTTTTGAATTTCAATGAATATTGATACTAATTCATTTTTTAATTAATCAATTAATTAATAATTTGTATTTTATTACTATGAATTAGTAGAGATGATTTTTTATATTCACGAATTTTCGGCATAGCCTTTTTCAAGTGATTTTGATATTGCAAACTTTCTAGATACTGCGGCATTCGTTTTGGATTTCCGAGCGGTGATCTTGCCGAATGAGAATGTAACGAGTGCCACAATTGATGATGATAAGGTGGTCTTAGCTTCTAGCTATGCTGTGAAATATAGATTACTTACAGTTGTGTTCCATACCCTTCATTCATGTAAGGGTTGCAAGATGACACAAGATCATATAATTGCTGTCAACGTTACTGTCTCTCGTGGCAACAATAGTTTGACTTATGTAAATCTTTTTCTATATATATATATAATATATATATATATATATATATATATATATATATATATATATATATATATATATATATATATATATATATATATATATATATATATATATATATATATATGTTTGCTTACCACTTGACCCTTTCAGATTAACCGCAAATTGATCCTAAATTGTGATCTGCTATGTCCCCGTACGACGCCAAAAGCGAAAGTTACTTCAATAGCCTCGAATGCAATCACAGCTAAAACTACTGTCAATTCTGGTCATTATAAAAATCAAGAGTAAGCATTAACATTTAAATTATATAATCTTGATGCTATTGGTCTAACCCAAAATTTGAAAACTATACAGAATTTATATAAAAAATTATATAAAATTATAATCGATTTATCACTATATTCTAAGGAACGAGTTACCTTTCAAACGCCCTGAAACCGCGGGCATTAATAATCCAACCTACTGTTTATCCATTCATTACGCCTAAAGAACGAAAAATGTAAAATTTCAATTTTCAATTAAATTAAATTTTAGCCAATTAAATTTATCACTCCAGGACCGTTTGCAAAAGTAGTTTTATGAAGCATGCATCTAATAAAAACTTATCTTCAATCACTCTTTGTCTCCTTTGTAATCCATACATTTATTGGATTTGATGAAATAGGCACAAAAATAAAGTGAAAATCAATAAAAATATCAAATTCACAATAGTAATTAAAAGTACAAAATATATTAAAAAATTAAAAATGAATATTTTCCGAGGAAACTGGTATAGCGGATGCCAAACAATGAGACGAATTCAAATATTATAAAATAAAATCAATGGTGTCTCCAGAAGGAAATATTTACAAAAAACTAACATAAATTAAAGTTAATTAACCAATGGAAAACCTGAGTAGTATGAAAAAATCCGAGTGATCAACAAAATTATTGAATTAGGTCGCGCCAAATTGTGGAATGAGGAAAACATGTGAGAAAAGAGAGAAAATAGTGTCGAAGGTACATTATATTACGGTAAATTAATATAAAAATAAATGAATTCTCCGAAAACCTAAAAGCTCCAAATTCAAAACAAATTGGGTAATCAAAGGGAAGCCCGGAGAGAAAGATGCCCAAAATGACAAAATCAATTTGATTGTGAAATAATTTAATTATAGAATGAATATAAAAAGACCAGGTAAGTGAAAAAAATTGCCAGTTGGTCTAAGAAAGAAGCTTGATAAGTTTAAAGTATTTGGAAGCGATTCTTACCTTAGTGATGGCAAAATTGAGTCAGCGTACCAGAATGAGAGATTCTCCCATTGGAATACATATCCCTACGCCAGTCTAAATATGATAGTGAAAATTGTACAGAATAAAAGTGTTAATAAAAGTGGTGAAAAGTGAAGTTGTTTTTATTAAAGTGTTTGGATAATAAAAAGTGTAATTGTGGTAATTTCATAAAAATATTGTTGTGTTGGGTTGTTCGATTTGCTTAATAATAGGACAACAAGGAGTCAGACGTTAATACCGGACTTACATAAGTACCCAACACATTTTTCTTAGATTAAACCAACTTTCGATGGAGATACGAAAAAGTCGTGGTCAACAAAATTATTCAACTCATCATTTAGAATATTTTTCAAAAATGAAATTTTCAAAAATTTCAAACTATAAGCCTGCGACTAAAAGTTTTTAACACCCTGGGGTGTATCTACAACTTTTTAATAGCATTTTAAGAACTTTTTTCCCAATTTCACCACTGATTTTTTTTCCATTGAATTTATTAAAGAGAGCTTGAAGACTATAAATCAGTCGATGTTTTGATACTCATGAACTTTCGGCACTACCTTTTTTTTTCAAATTCACTTGAAAAAGGCAGTGCCGAAAATTCGTGAGTATCAAAAACATCGATATGTTACTGATTTATAGTCATCAAGAAATTTTTAATAGTAGTATATATTTCCTTAATAACGTTATAAAAAATCTTCGTTAACTCAAACTGATTTTAATGCATGATTTTAACCGTCTTCTCGAAGGGATACTGTTAGGTTCGTAAATGGGTTGTGCGACTAAAACACACTCTTTTTGATACAATTTATTTATATGATACATAAAAACCAATATGGATTGCAAAATAACAATAAAACTTGTTACCCAAAAAGGTTGTCGCAACTAGGAAAATATATCGGTTGTACAAACCGTCCTCGGGTATTTCAAAGACGGAAAATGCAGGATCAACAGCGCCACTCAACAATGACTGGTAAAAGATGAGGAATGCCCAAAACTTAGCTCGATCGCCTACTACCCAAAAATTGTTAGTAACGTTTCCTAGATAACCTACCATCTGCTATTTAAAAGAAATATATATATATATATATATATATGGGCAATTTCTATTTTCTCTTTGCCAAAATGGTTAATCAATAATTAACTTTTGCTTTTTACTTTGAATTTGCCTGAAAGAATAATTATTTCGATTTGTTGTTCAGCTCTGCCTTAAATATGACAATTATAATTCCCAATATGTTGCTACAGATAACTAGAGTAAATCTTTTCCTCGGGTTTTAGCTTGTGACAGTAATGTCTAATAATTGCGCTTCAAAATAAATCTCAGGCTGTTTCTAATAGTCCACAATTATGAAAAACCTAATCTTTATATAAGCAATCATAAAAGTAAAAGTGCAATAAAAATTACTGTTTTTATTTCTTATTATTCATTTATTACTATTTATTTATTACTATCTATATTAACCTATTTATTATTTCTTGCTATTTATAATTAATACTTATTTTAATCAATATTTAATTATTAATTATAGATGTGTTCTATTTATAGTGTTTATTTTTATACTATTTATACTATTATTGTTATAACGTCTGAGCAAGTCCCAAACGATCCCAGACCCAACCCTAACAAAACAAAAAAAATTTCATCAACAAACATGAAGGTCTTGAAAATTCCTATCATTTGCCAAGGACTCTGTAGTAGATTGTTGTATTTTTTATCGTTATTGTTGTTTCGAATAATATCTCAATTAGGTTTTGTTTTTTATGTTCATCATCGTTCCTGTAGCCTCGGGGAAAGGAAATTAAAAAAAAACTATATAGCGATAATTTGACAAAAACAAAAAATCAATAATACATTCAGAAACAATAAAATTCTAAAAATTCAACGCTGTTTGAAAATCTTCCATTTAACGAGACTTTCAAAATTTCAAATACAATTTCATCCAATTCAACGGCTTCTTAAAATCCTATAACTAGTGTGTTTACGGTCTATAATTCTATCCTTATATTATCTAACAGAACAACTAAGAATATCTAAAGGTATTTAAGGTCATTTGGTTTTTTATTTAATAAAAGTTGGAATTATAATTTGTTGGTTATATTTAGTTAATTTTATATTTTGATTTCATTATTATTTGTATTGTAGCTCGCACTACATACACGCACCCCGATTGTCCCGCCACATATTTTTATAGGTGACTATCGGGTTCTACAAAATTTTTCAATCATACATTCAAACACTAAAGGTACAAACCATTATACACATAAACTTACAATACCCAGACATTACTACATAACAGACTCAATAACTCAAAGTGTTCTAGTGGACTCACATCTATCCACTTACATGATTATGGATTTATTATTATTTAGGAAATTCCATCAATTTTCTTTCGTACCACACTTTTCAGTAGCTAATGTTTCCATCGAATTATTGGAATGGGAAAGGCCAACTGAAATGACACATTTTCGTTTACTTCTACAAGATGGTAATAGTCATAACATAACTTTTTACAACTGTATATTTATGTAGGATTAATATCCGTTGACGGCTATCAGAGATTAGTCAAGGAGCTCTGGATTTCCTATTCCAGGAAACAATCACGTTCCATAAATATGACAGCTTTTAACAACGATATACGAATAGAGGGATTGTCGTGGGGATTTCTGCCATGGGAAAAGGCAACCAAAATTAGGACTGTTTTTAATTCTGTTTTATCTATACAGAACGAATTCAGTACTATGAGGCAAACTAAAGATTTGTACGCAGATTCATTGAGACATTCCAACAAAATCTTGTCGGAGATGTATTCTGTAAATCAGAGACGAGTTCCTGCCCATGGTCCACATTTTATTAACACCGCAATCTTTACTGAATCTAGTAACAAGTAAATTCATTGATCTGTGTTGAGACTTGCGTTGACAAAAACTAGATTCAATCATCCATGGAGTGAGACATTAACTCACAGATTTAGATCTCCGAATGATGTCCAGTTTGCCTTCATGTATTTCCAATATATGATGAATGAGAACTTAACCGTTCCCATTACCGATATCCTTGATTCTGTTGACACCGATCAAACCAAGTTAATTTCAGAAATTTTATTCAGATATTTATGTTGATTATTGCAGGAGTCTGAATGAGAATGAGTTGCGGACGCTGGTGTTACGAATCAGTTCAAATGAGACAGTTTTCAATGAGGTTCGTTTTAATATTCCCGTGATCAATACTTGATCATGATTGATCCATAGACGATGGGGAAAATTCTCAATGACACTGAATTCAACTGTATGGACTCATCGAGATTAAATCCAAGATCATCCATCAACATTTCCATATCACAATTAATCACATGCCTTAATTGGTCCAAATTATACAAACCTCAACAAGTACCGAAATATCACTTCACGACACAAGACGATACTGAGCTTGCATTCATTATGATATCTAATAATCGAAAAAAAGTTTTACAGGACCTTGATGGATTGCGCAAAAATCCTAAGTAAGATTCAATTTGTGTAAAACAAAACATCGAATATATGAAGGAACTGAAGCTAATGTTCATTTGTTTATTATTATTATTATTATTATTATTATTATTATTATTATTATTATTATTATTATTATTATTATTATTATTATTATTATTATTATTATTATTATTATTATTATTATTATTATTATTATTATTATTATTAATAAAAATCGCCATTCGTACATCTTTTTCACTATATATTTCGATAGCATCACTATCATCATCAGGTTACCTACATTCACGACGGATGAATAACTATACTATATTGATAATATATAAACAAATTATAAAATCTATAAATTTTAAATTATAAATAAAAATTTTAAACAATTATTTTTTAAAAATAATTTTCAATAATCAATTATATTTAAACTTTTAAAATTATTTAAAAATATTTAAAAATATTATTTTAATTATTCTTTTAATTATTTAACATAACTATTATTCAATATACATCAAAATACAAAAACTTAATTATAAACATTCAACACACAAGTATTCACTGCATTCTGCACATTGATTTTAGGATTAAAAGTTCTTATCAATAATGCTTCACATATCACACGCTCAAAACAATTATCAAAATTTTTGATAAGATTTTAAAATCCGACATTCCTAATTCTCTCATACAGACTTTATTGTGATCCTTAATATTGGAAACTCCCTTCGGTCGACAGTGTTCTTGAACTCGAGTACAGAGATGACGGGAAGTCTCTCCAATGTATGTGGCATTACACCCATTACATGTGAATTGATAAACGAGATCCGAACACAATCCAACCGGCGTTTGAGATTTACTAACAAACATGCTACGTACTTTGCACGATTTTGAAACAATTCTATAATTCAATTTACCCAGCTGTTTACCTATCTTTCTTTTGAAATCTTTATATCCTTCAGAATACGGCAATACCATCGTATATTTTGGCTCATCTTGTTTGATAGTATCAATATTCATATTCACTACATCATTCGACATATCAGTCAATTTACATTCATTCATATTACGATCCTTAGCATTATTCATACATTTATCAACAGTCTCTTTCAACTTTAACAATAAAAACGGTTTTGAATAGCCATTCTTCACCAGTAATTCAACTAATTTATCTACTACTTTTTACTGAATTTTTAAAAGTGGAAGATAAGCACCATGATCAATAAACCAATCCTTTCACCAAACGAGATCAGAACACAATTCGACTGGAGTTTTAGACTTATTAATAAACATATTGCGTACTTTCCATGAAGTTGACACTATCCTATAGTTTAAATTTAAATTGTATATGCTCAGATTTTAAAAATAATATTTTATTTGAATTATATTTTTAATAGAATGAAATGTTTTTATTAAGAAAATTTTTTTTATATAATTAATAATTAATACAATGATATGAATTTGTTTTAAAATCCTTTGTTTAAATATCCTACCTGATGATGACATTAGAACTGTCGAAATATATCGTGAAAAGAATGTTTGATTGGCGCTTTCTTATAATTAAATCGTTGCCATGCATGTTTAACTATTTATTATTATTATTATTTCAAACAATGAAAAAATTTTCAATTATAAGAAAGTCATTTTCAATTCCTGAAATTATTATTAATGAAAATAATAATATATAAATTAAATGATAATATTATTATTTCTTTTAATATGACATGTTATCCATGAAATATTTTTTTATTAATATAATTAATATAATTGATAAATTTGTTCAAAAATCTATAATTCTATAGTTAATGTATCGTACGTGATGATAGCAGGAAAACTGTCGAAATATATCGTAAAACAAATGTTTGAGTGGCGCTTTCTTATAATTAAATCGTTGCCATGTATGTTTAACTATTTATATTATTATTATTATTATTAATATTATTATTATTATTATTATTATTATTATTATTATTATTATTATTATTATTATTATTATTATTATTATTATTATTATTATTATTATTATTATTATTATTATTATTAATATTATTATTATTATTATTATTATTATTATTATTATTAATAATATTATTATTATTATTATTATTATTATTATTATTATTATTATAATTATTATTATTATTATTATTATTATTATTATTATTATTATTATTATTATTATTATTATTAATATTATTATTATTATTATTATTATTATTATTATTATTATTATTATTATTATTATTATAATTATTATTATTATTATTATTAAAAATTTATTATAATACCATAGTTACTTCAATTTATCATAAAAACCCCTTCTCTGTCGGGAATATTTTTCAACCTTGCTTCATGTTATTGTAATTACAAAGTAACTGCTTGTCATGGTCTAGTTATTTCCTAGATATATTCATAAATAAGAAAAGGTTCAAGTAAACAATTTTTTGTTATAAGTAATAGCTTCGTGTGATTCCTTAATATTAAGGTTTATTTAAGTGTATTCTGTTACAGTTTGATACTTTACGCAACGGAGTTGATTAGTTACTTTAAGTTTTGAAAGGAATTCAACCAACGATTTGCATATACTTGTATATTTTATTTAGCACATTTACCATTACTAAATAAACAAACATTTCGAAATGTGCTTTGAACTTTGACCTGCACAGTCATAAATTGTGGTAATCAAATCCGATGTATAATATGGAATAAGCTTCATAATTTTCCGTTGCTATTGTTGACATATTAAGCGATAATTCTATAAATTTCTTATTCAAATAGGCCTTTCCAAGTCAAATTTGGTATGATTATTTTAGATATAAAAAAGGAAAAAAACATTTTTGATGGGAATTTTTTTCTATTTTACATTTTCCTTGAAAATTGAGATATTGCAACACAATAGTCGTGAGATGTGTTACAAGTGGGGTACTTTTGATCCCCTTTTACTATTTATTAAAAATCAGTATTTAATGGATATTTTCCCTTTCACGCAAATGAGTATTGATTAAATAAGACTTAACGGGATTTCGTAAAGTATTGTTAAATAAATTTATTTATTATCCCAGATATGATAGAGCTAAATTCTTGGGGTAATTACATAGCTGTCTCCTCGAAAATATGACACTGTCATATATTAATTTTATTGAAATAACATCGTTGGGTTTAATTTTCCAAGGAGTTTTAAATTTTTATAAAAAATGGACAAAACATTAAGAAACCATACGCGCCTCTTTAATAATGAGAACATTGATAAGTATATCTATCTTAAAAGACTGCAGGTTTTAATATTAATTGAATTCTTCGTTTATTTCCATAGTATGGTGTTAATAACATTGATGCAATATTTGCGATTGACTTTTTAGGTCTTATTTTCGAAGGATGTCTTATATTTTAACAGTATAATTATTAAAGTAGGATGATTAGCCAAAATAATTATTAGTTATTATCCACTTCCACCATACGTAACTCCTCAAGTTCATTGAGCTTTTTCAGAAAGAACTGAATTGAAGGTCAATTTGAAAGGCTTGGTTCTGACTTTACGTAATTTACGAACGTTCCCTTACATGTTTTAATTAAATCATCCAGTTCCATATTAATTTTGAAAAAAACTTTTTGCATGGGCAATTTGTTTTAAAATTGGGTTAACTTGTACAATGTATTATCCGATAAGCAATTTTAAATTTTCTCTCTCTTTGTATTTGTTTTCGATGGTTCTCATAAATATAATACACAATGTAATGAATTAATTCATCGAAATTAGTTCCGAAAAGCATACGAAACTTACCATTTCCATTCTGAATGTAACAATACCTGGACTAAATCCTCAAATGCATTATCTAATGTTGATTTGATTGATTCGAAAATATTTGCATTGACAGTGTTCACACGAATAACTTCAAATGCAAATAATTCTTTATTCTTAAGAAAGTTTTCTTTCCTTTTTTCAGGTTCTAGTTTCAGTTTATTCAAAATGATAAACTTAATTATACCTTTGACTTCAAAATAAACTTGCATCATTAATATAGCTTAAAAATCAGTAAATCTTTTGAAAAGTTAATCCAATTAGAGATTTTATTAATATTTTAAAATATCAAGAAAATCCTTAAAATCATATTTTAGAATTGACTAATAGGTATGATGCCATTTGGGAAACATGATAGTCGAAAAATCCCTGTGAGACAATAAGGTCATATCTAGGACTCATCGAGTTCTTAATAGGGCAACAATAAAATACCGCCATTCGTACATCTTTTTCACTATATATTTTCGACATTTTTAATTATTTAACATAACTATTATTCATATACATCAACATACAAAAACTTAATTATAAATATTCACCACACAAGTATTCACTGCATTCTGCACATTGATTTTATGATTAAAAGTTCTTATCAATAATGCTTCACATATCACACGCTCAAAACAATTATCAAAATTTTTGATAAGATTTTAAAATCAGACATTCCTAATTCTCTCATACAGACTTTATTATGATCCTTAATATTGGACACTCCCATCGGTCGACAATGTTCTTTACAATTACGGGAAGGGAATCACATATTCTTTGCTTTGTATTTATTGATACCTAAGTACTTCTAATGTATATAATTCGGCATCCAACTGGGTACCTTACAGGATAGTAGAAATAGGTATCTGATTCGTCCTTAATTATCTCTAGAATGGTTCTTATAATTTCTCCAAACAGTTTTTAAAGTTGTTCTAAATAATAATAATATAATACTTGATTAAGATATTTGAGTTCTCTGTAACCGAATTTGTTCAGGAAATTCTTCTGCCTAAATGATAATCTTGTCGACAAAGATAATAACGAACAATTAGTAAGTGACATTAGGAAGGATGTGAATGATTTCCTAGGTTTCATGTTTCCTCAACCCAGCCAATTCGAACGTCGCATATTTCCACATTACAAGTAATAATTAATTCACTTTATTATCCTACTGTTGTCCTAGGAGGTCAAGGTCTATTTATTCCTTGATAATCGGAGCGTTGGATGTTCTTAACGTTAATTGTCATTGTTGGCAGAAAGATATCTGTCCTGCTGAGGAATTTCTTTTGGAATTCGAGGGGTCGAAATTTCAACATTTTAATCTGATTGCTTTTCATACCCAATGATTATTGTGTAAATAAATAATTTCCCCAGCTGGTTTGTTGCCTATTTATTTATTCTCATGGAATCTCTGAATCAATAGCGGATTCTTGACAGGTTTAATAACGAATAAATTTTTTTTTCAATTAATGAAAAATTAATTTCATTAAATGAAAAAAATAATTAAAAATTAAAGTAGTAAATCAATGGTGACGATTATAAAATATTTTACTGGAAGTATTTCTTTACTTAATTGGCCGTGGCAATGACTATAGAATGTATTACTCGAGTAGAGGTCGACCATAGCTTTGATATCGACTATGATTATCATATACGGAGCGAAGATGAAAGGAGCAGCACTTCGGAACAATGGGATCTAATTTTGTTCCAGATGATATTCACTTTCCAATAGTGAAGTCAAAGAATCAAATAGATTTTATTTGAATTGCCTTATTATCTAAGCGAGTGTCGGCCTACACGACAAACTACTCGAAAGTACTCATATCACGAGTGTGGCTTGATCCTTCTGATCGCCCCAGTCTAGGCATTGCCCAAAACAATTAATTAAGGTTTTTTAGTCTTTTTCAATAAAAGTCAGAATTGTAGTTTGTTAGTTATATTTAGTTGATTTTATATTTCAATCTTATTATTATTTTTATTGTAGTACAAAATACATACACGCACCCCATTTGTCCCGCCACATTTTTTTATCGGTGACTATCGGGTTCTACTAAATTTCTTCTACATAACAAAGAGTGAAGATAGAATAAATAACAAACAAATAATTAACCTCCATAATATAACACCATAATTATAAATAACAGTCCCTTGTTTTCTGTTTGATTACCCGTCTTTTTCCATTAATGAAGTAAATAACAAAACCACCCAATGAATATTACAATATCACGATAAATCACCTAATTTCAACGCTCAAGACTAAATCGCTTTCGTACTATTTTATATAACTTCGCCACTAAGCTGTATGTTTGATACAAACTTCGACTCTTAAATTTCTTTATTCCTCCAATTTTCGGAAATTTGTCACGAGTCAAAAATTTCATGTTTAACCTTCATAAATAGACAATATCCATTTCATCCGCTAATTAGTATCTTTACTTTGTTGAGGATTGGTTGTTCCAGAATTTCGAGAAACAAAAGTGAGAAAAAGAAATTGAAAATGAAAGAAAGAGTTAATGAAAATAGACAATGAAGAGGAAAAAATCGTGCTTCATTAATAAGTGGAAATTAGAAATGATAAACAAAAACAAAAAACATGTCTGAGATGGAAAATTACCGGAAAAGTCAAAAAAATAAAATTTCTTGAAATTATAAAAAAGCTAAGGAAGATTCACGAGAATGTGCTGGAAGTAGAAATAATTATCTTTAAGCTTTATTGGATGGTAGACTATTAAAGCAAAACAAAATTTGGTTTCAGGGACACAATTTCTAAAATAAAGGGGAGGTACAATTTTAAAAGGGATGAGAAAACAGAAACGCAAAGTCAAAGAGAAAAAGAATTACGAAATTATTAACCAAAATATTGTCAGATCAGAAGAGAAATTAAAAACAAGTTATTAATGATATTAATTGCGAATATCAAGTAATTTCAAGTCACTTCCATGAAAGCAACTAAATCGATTCTACAGATTGTCAAAACTAGAAACTGGAGTTAAGTGGTTGTGAATTCCGAGTTGTGTTACAAACCTATTCCTTCCGATAGGTTGCAATAAATACACAAAGTCATTTTTGTAATATTGAATTATTGATGTCACTGTTAATTGGTAATCAATTGTACCGATCAATAAAAGTTTTGTATTGTCTGGAATTCGTTATTGTTGTCAACTACGACACGCTTTGGAACATCAATGATTATTAATTTCACATCACCGATAATCAAAATTCTCTCAAAATATCATCGGTAATTCAATTTAACTTTTAATAAATGTAACTTTGACTTTCATTTTACTTGGGTTTTATTATTTCTTTTTGCAATACTTATTATATTAAATAGTTTGAGTCACAAGTTAATCATGATTTAATGCGAATATATAATTTACAAAAATTTTTAAAACACTGATCATATTATTCCTCAAAATACAGTCAATCATTTTCAATGACTCCAAACCATCTTTCTTCCAATTACTCAATTCCATAGTGAGACCCCTCATGTGTATTGGAGGCGAAAAGTTCGGCGATTACAGTTTTGACCTCTCAATCTAAACCAAAGCGATTCCGTTGTTAATAGTGTGAAAGAGATTGGAATGAAGGGACAAGGCCTGGGCTATACACTGGGTAGGAATGACTTCGATACCTTGGAGTTCCTGAATTTTCTGTTTCCTCCTTCGTAATGTATGAGTTGGTGCATTGTCACTCTGTAGAATTGCGCTGCCCGACTCAACAGTCCTAGATAGCGAGTGCTCAAAGCATCATAAACTCACTGTAGTTGTTTAGCTCGACCACCTGTATCAAGTTCCCAGTGCACAGGTTCCTCATAATTCCACCAAATACGCAGCATCATCTTTATTTCGAAAATGCAAGCAGATTTTCCATGGAAGTAGTTTTAATTTGTTTTTAGAATTGTTTAAAATTAGTAACAATCAGTTGAATCTTACCAATTATAGCAGAAAAATAATTTGAACGCAGTGGTTGATCGAAATTTTTAAAAACTGGGGAACATACGAAATGTAAAAGAAAGATTTATTGAATTGTAAAAAGAAATATGATCAACAAATAAATTTCACTAGTTAAAATTGGGTACCGCGCATATGATCATATCAGTACATGGAAGATATTAGGGAATTCTTTTCATTTCTCGGTACGGTGATCTTGACAATGTTCTTGACACAGACATTCTGCATTGACATGTAATAGTTTTGGATGTTTTTCATGGTTTCCCGCAACTTGTAGTAAAAAGATTCATCATGTTCGAAAATCGCCTGACTAAAATCGGAAACGTTGGAAAATTTCAAAAGTTTGATGAGTATTTTCCCGCGTTGATTGAAATAATCTGTAAACATGTCCAGATCGTTAAGAATTTGCGATTCAATTGATCCCAAATTACCGATCACCTCCTCCTGGACTGCAACACCAAAATTATTCCCATCAGCAATTTCAGGCACTTTCAATTGTATCCACAACAACAAGGTTCTGACATCTTGAAGGATCTCAATCATTAAAGGTTTGACTAAATTCAGTATACCAATCAGTGTTTTATTTGCCTGAATGGTTTTACTGAGATCCAGTGGGATTACGTTTCCAGGATTTTCAATTGAGCTAGAGTCGTCGCTTGACGATATGTACACTGGGCGCTTGTTTTGTCTATTCTTGACTATTGCTTTTTTCAACAATCTTATTTCTTCTTTATTTTTAGCTTTCAGTTCGGTTCTCATATTTTTAGGATGAAATTGCTTGGAACAGATCAGCTTGTTGATGTGGACGATTTTCTGTGGAATCTCAAATTTCAATAATGACTTACTTGACACGTTTAGGTTCTTCTTGAAATCTTGAAGTTCGCTCTGTTGAGGGGCTGACTTCTCGTTTGACATGACTTTTCGAAATCAGTTTATCGACTGAAAAATATATAATCAATAGTCTACAATTTATTTCGAGCGGCTAAAGCGCGTAATGGCAGCCAGCTGGATGCGGTTTTTACGCATAAAAATTAATTAAAAATTATACGTAATATATAGAGCGTGTTAGAGCCACTTGGAGGCCCAGGCGTGACATCGTATGTGGCCCCTATATAATAAAAATATAACAAAAATGTATATCTTTTGCTGATTAAAAATTTATTATTTCAAAACTTAAAAAAATCTAATTTGAAATATAATACTTAATAAATAAATTTAAAAATGAGCTTTGTTAGCGTCGCCAAACCATTTACACGATCCTGGAGCATAATTGATCTTAAATACTTTTTATGCGTTTGAGTACGGCAAAACTCATCTCTGCTTCCGCTACGCTAACTGGCAAGGTTAAAAATATTCTGAGTGCACTTTTGATCTTAAGAGGCCTTATATATATATACATATCCCTATTGACCTTTTACTTGCCTATCGATTGTTCCCTTTTTGCTAAAATATGAATTTTGTTTTCCAATTCGCTATGATTGATGAGATGTAAAAAATTTTAATTAATTAATTAATAATTTTGTATTTACACTTTTTAGTTTTTCTAGAAAAATTGGAAATTAAATAGTTTTAGATAGGTTCCTAAAAAAATTCCGCGTTGTAGGAAAATTGCCGCATTTTAGGAATCGCGTCGTAGGAGGGTTATCTGTATATTACTTTTTAGAATATTCAATCGGTTCCGCTTGTTAAGTTGTTAATTATTAGTTGGCCGAATGTTATTGTTTATCTAATTGCACGTGCTTTCAATTAGAATGATAATTCAATACAATTCAATACATATCACATTTCACAATTTTCCAAATATATATTGTCAATACAATAAGCTTCATCGTTGATCAGGTAACCCAGCGGGAGACCGCCTTAAGCAATTATCTAAAAGAATCTAATTCATATAACTTGAACTTTCTCACCTTACCAAGAATAATCTTTGCATTCAATTTGTTAGGGTTCAAAATAATAGGCACAAAAATAAAGTGAAAATCAATAAACAACATCAAATTCACAATAATAATTAAAGTACAAAAATATTAATTAAAATCAAAAATAAATAAAAATAAATATTTTTCTCGGGAAACTGGTATGGGCGGATGCCAAACCATGAGATGAGTTCAAGTATAATAAAATAAAATCGATGGGGGGAGCAATGAATGAAATATTTACAAAAAACTAAAATTAATTAAAATTTAATTATCTAACGGAAAACCCGAGCAGCGTGAGACAATCCGAGTGATCAAAAAATTTATTTAATTAAGTCACACCAAATTGGAGAACGAGTAAAACCCGAGAGAAAAGAGAGTCCGACTGTGAATTGAATTCGTGCAAAATTATCATAAAAATAAATGGATTGTCCATAAACCTAAAAGCTTCAAATTGAAAACACGATATTAATACCGCCTTCCATAAATACCCAACAAATTTTACACTATAATTTCAGTTTTATATTTTTTAAATCTCGATTTTCCTTTTTAAAATTCGTCACGCTTATTTCTTTCTTCAACCAGTTGTGGCGGCTTGACTGAGTTGAGAGTTCCTTCAATAAAGTATATCGCAATGTGACAATTCTTTTCTCTAAATTGAGTACCCTTTATATATAATTTTCAGACCTCTGTTTAACATGCATGATTTCGTGCTGTCAAACTAAATGATTTTAGTTTCCTCTTAAAATAATTAATATTGTCAAATATTTCAATTATTTGTAATTACGCAATTAAGTTATTTCAAATCCCATTAGATTTGATTTTATTCTATTGTTAGGATCTGACTAGTGGGGTTATTGATCACTTACACAGAATCCTGATACAAATACAAATATAATATAAATATAATATAAATATAATACAAATATAATACAAATATAATACTGTTGAGGATACCTAAATGATAAATAACATAATAAATAAATAAATTACCTGGGGAAGATCGTCATGACAGACGGGACGATCTATGGGAACTCAGAAAAGAAAACGGAAGTAAAATGAAATAAAAAGTGAGAAAGATAAATCAAATAAAAGGAAACAAACAAGAAATTAAAACAAAGGTCAAGGTTAATGAAGAACTAAGAATAAAGGTGGAATTTCAAATTCCAGAAAAACAAATTATGGAAAAAGTCATATCTTGACAGCCTTTCAAAGATAGAGGAATTGCCGGTAGAAGGCGGCTTAACAAACAAGGGAAAAGGAAAAGATAAGGCTGACGTATTGGGGAACACAGAGGAAAATGAAAATGGAAAAACAAAATCTGTCTCCAGTGCTACAAATAAAACAAACAATATAAAGGGAAATTCAGACAAAGTTGGGAGACAAAATTAGACAACGTCGGACGATATGTCATTGGAGAAACGATTTGTCGGCAAACGCAGACATACGGCCAATGGATGTGCTCAAGATTGAGCTTACCCTAAAACCGGCTCGACTAACACCCATACAGAAGGGTCGAGCGGGATATCGAAAATGACCTCATCGAGGATACAGACGGAGAATTTTTAAGCAACCACGATGAAGAGTGGAAGCAAGAACTGGCGGAACTCTAACACCACAACATCGCGACACCAAGCTCAGCACCTTTTTATAGTATTTAATAAAACATTGTAGTAAATTTTGATTTGACGAAGGGCTTGAATGGATGATATGGGGAATGACTGGTTTGGATGAATGATGTGATGAATGACTGGGGTATGATGGTGTCAAATATGAAAGCTTAACGTAAAAAGTTTCATAATAAGTTTAAATTAAAAGTAACAAAACGTTCTAATTTCAATTAGATTCGAGTCAAAATAGTAATGATTAGGATAGCAGAGAAAGTTAAACGAAAGTGTCGACAATGTTGGATAATAGTATAAGTAGATGAGGTACCACGAATAAGGCAATTTACCTTAGAAATTATTGTGGAATAGATCCATAAACGATTTAAACTCAAATTATTTTCTTTATTTAGTGATTCATCGGATGGAAAATCTACGAGCCGACAAAAATACAGCTTTGAAACAAGTAGCATATTTGCAGGGGCGGTGCAGAGAGGTCTAAACCTTTAGACTATAAAGCACTTGGTTCCGTCCAACAGAAATGAAAAAGCGGTTGTAATTAATCCAATAATTGCAACTCCATATACAATATCAGATCGAGCAGACTGCGATCCAGCAGCTGGAAACTCAGGTAAATCAGATTAATATCGACTAAGGGTTGATCAGGGAAATACCGCTCACATACAAATTTGAATTTGCAATTGTACCGAAACCGGTAATTCGTGACGTATGATGAAATTTGCTCGAAGGTATCGGCCAAAGATTGACTGGGTCGAAGTGTACACGCCTCCTTGCAGTGATGAGTTTATGATACATTGGAACGACCAATGCGTAATCGACGAGACCTTGATGGGGTCAAGTAAGGTCTTTAATTATAATCCTGATAAAGAAAAAATCTTCATTAATCTTGAAAAATTAAATTTGGGTTAGGATACTCGTAATTATTTATGTTACAACACAAGATTGACCCAAATGAAATAACTGTTAAAAATATTTGAGTAAAACAAATACAGCATCGTAGAAGAAATAATGTGAGAATAGAGGCATATATTCGGGGTGTCCCCTGGAATTGACAGAGCAGGATCCCTACCCCCAAGCCACCACTAATTCAGATCGAGACAAGCAGTCACATATGAAAATCCTCAAAAAAGAATCAGTCCACAATCACATCAGAAAAGCCAGATTTTGTGCATTCCAATAAACTTTTTCATGTAGAACAGGATATCTTTGACGGAACCATCCCAGGATTGGATGAGGAGATGACCCAGCTATCCGAACACGGGTGGAGACAGAACTCCTGAGATATACGAAGCTGTAATTGCTCGTTCCAACAAACTGATCTTGGTACTGAAAGCAGATGAGCCGAAGCAAATCCCGAGGCCCGACTTTCAGTTGATCAGGCTGTTACTAATTCAGGGATATTTTCTTCTAAGATAATACTGAATTTAGGAATAAGAATAAATATAATTGTGTTTTCGCCCTATATTTTAATTGTGTTGTTTGGTATACAGTTTGATAAGAACGATTCAAATAATCGGAGTGTATCGGTATAATTATGGATGGAAAAGTGACTGTTTGATGGTTGAGAATGTGGTTGATGTGATTGAAGTTCTTGCAATGTGCGGGTGAAATTAAGCGGTGCGACATGTTTGATTATGACGTGAGGAAGGAAAGAGGAATATTCCAGGGGTAGTGGAATATTTAACTTAAATTTTACTTGAATTTTCAGAGGTTCCGAATTTTAACAAGCGAAGGACACTAAGTATCTAGAAAATCAAATGTGCGATTTTGAAATAATAGTTTGTAATTTATGTTAAGTGATGTGTGTAATCGAGAACTTGGGTGTAGACCAGATGCACCCATGCTATTGATAGAGAACCTACGGCTCCTTATCGAAAAGCTCAAAGGTCAATGCCGTAAAACGGAGCACACCTGGTTCCGGCCTGAAGACTTGAAGAAACCTTTAGAACAAATAAAACAATTGCAAACCCAGGTGCTTAGGACATAGTGAAGATCAGAGCACTGAAAATAATATGAGACAGATGGAGACCCATGCCAACCAAAGTAGATCAATAATTTTGTGGTGAGACAGATTGAACGGTTAGACTGATTTGCAATGGAACCCGCGCGAGGGATGGGTACAATAATCAAAATATGCAAGCCTAGGAAACGGGAGCGCACTAGGAGCCGAGCACGGAAAGAATCGCGAATCTAACACTTCAATCGGGTGTTAGATATCATTGAAACTATAAATGTGTAAATAGAATAAATCAGTTTAGTTTGTTTCTTTTTGACGCGAACTCTTTTATACCTTGAGTAGAGCAAATTATAACCTCTATGAACCACAAAAGTGAAAAATTGATTTTATTAATGTTACTTTTTCAGTGCAAGATGAGGTCCAAAATTGCAAGGGGAGATATGGATTGTCTGAGATCTGACGAAAGAAGTAAATGTAGGCCTAACATGACTCCGAGAATAGGTGGGCAGAAGAAGTGGAATATCAATAGAACTCACATGCTGCATGTTATAATTTAGCAAATATTGTTTAGCTAGCGATTTTTTTAATACGTCGAGTATTTGTAGGAAACTTTGGCTAATAAATAAGTGACCGAAATTTGATCTTCTGACGGTGGTCCGTGAACCCGATCAAATGCTCGAAAATTATAGTGTACAAAGGTACACTCACTTTTTCGCGAGTATTCACCCATTCGACACAGTTCCAACGTTGATCATTCAACTGGTCCAGAATAATTAAGTAAACCATTGCATTCTGAATTACACTAGAAATAGCACGAAAGGGTATAATTCTGGTTACTTGTAGCCCACCTTTTGGTATCGGATATTTTAAGATATTTTAATAATTACATTAAATTTTGTTTAAACTATCACTGTATTCTCATACACAGCTACTAGAATGCTTTCTACCTAATAATTGGTAAATCTTTTAAAATTAAGTTATAAAAACTCCGTCTGTCTTATATTTTATGTGTGAAGGGACCAATTCATATGTAAGGTGGTATTAAATACCAGTAGCACGAGACCAGAGCCGTAGCTAGGGGGTGGTGAATGGGGCAACCGTCCCGGCGCCGAGTCGAAGGGCGCTAAAACTGTGAAATGATCATTTAACTTTTTTTTGCTTTTCTTTCTTTTTTTCATATTAAATTTTTATATTCTGCTTTCCATGTTTACTGTCTTCAAAAGTTAAACTAAAACAAAACTGTTTTGCTGGTCAATCTAAAGGTTTTTGCAAACGGGCGACTAAATCCGAAGGTGGCTGATCATGAAAACAGTTTTGAGCATAGAAAATGCTACTTAACCTGGAAAGATCTTGAAAATCGTTTGAAAGAAGGAAGGACAATTGATGATAATGGTTATAGATATCGATATGCACGATATAGTAGTCTATATATAAAAACGAGAAATCGGAGAATAGCCTATTCAATATTGAGAAAAGAATCAGAATTATTTTTTCATAGCAAGGGAAATTTTGTGAAACATGGCAACTTATTTCTTGCAAACTCGGCCACCCGCTGATATGGGAGATGAAGCTATATATGTATATAGACATGTATAATAAATATTTATAATTAATTGGTTTTCGTTATAATATAATTTTGGTTAAGCATTGTATAGCTTTGCATCTTAATTTGACTCTTCAAGACCAATTCCGTTCCTGAAAGTACATAATTAATGGGAGTGGTGGATTATTTCGGCACCAGGAGCACCAAATTTCAATCTCACCCCGGGCGCCATTTTCCCTAGCTACGACTCTGCACGAGACATTTGTACCAAAACTTAAACTTATTGGATACGTATATACACCACAAACTAACTTGCTTAATGAGATCACTTGCTTGTCATAAAGAGTAACCAAAGAATAAAAACGGTCTCTTCTATGGTCCTCTCTTGAAAACGTCTCCACTGTCAGTCAATTTGAAATCAATCCTTACTCTTTCCTCCAAGTGCTCTTGCTAAAGTACTTCATTGTATTCTTACGGAATAAATTTCAAATTATTGAATTTCTGAATCGAAATACATTATTAATATATTTGATAATTTGATACTTGTCAGGTAATAACTGATAATTATGCCGTCAAAAAAAGGATCACCGGACAGCAAAAAGAGCTCTAAAAAAGGATCTCCTAAAAAGAAAGATTCCCCTAAAGGTAAAAAAGGTTCTCCACAAGAAGTTGAAGAACCTTTTTGGCCAGAACCTCGTCCTGATACTCCGGATCCTATTCCACCTAAAGGACCGGGAATGATGTATGTTAAAAGACAACCCTGGTATCCGTATATTAATAATCCAGATTTTATATATCGTGAATATTCATGGAATCCTTTCTGTCCACTTATAACTACTTGGGGTCATTTATGGGTATCAGATCCTCAGAATAGAAAGATATGGAGATATAAATTAGACCCATGTTTCGATAACTTGGAAAAGCTACCTGATATAATTACTAGAGGTGAGCCATTTCAAATTATTGAAGTACTAAGAACTGGCCGAATTCTGGCTTTAATTCGTTGTCCTGCAGCAAAGAAAACCACTTTGACACAATTTTCACCAGATGGTGAAGTTGAAAATGTACGTGATTACAAATTTGAGCTAAATTATAATCCTGATGACCCAACAATCGACGCTGAAAAGCGAAAAGGTTATATTGATGAAGGCCGTCCTGTTGGCGTAACTGTTGATTCTGATATAGTCTACATACTAAGAAATCCTATTCAAAGAATGGAGCTGCTACATTATCGAAAATTAATCCCAGTAGAATTCAGATTACAAGGTTGGTCTAAAACTGAACCTTTTTGCGTCCATTTAGCAACATCTGGTGGCTGTGCAGCTTCAAATGGATTACTTTATGTTGCTGCTCTTCGACCTGCAAGAATATTTGTGTTTCAGATCATAAAAGAAATGTGTTATCGAGTTGTTGACAGAATAACTGTTCGAGCAATTTATGAGTTTGGTCTCGAAAGGATGAAACAACCTTTTTGTTTAAGACTCGATAGCTTGAACGTATTAGCTGTTTCTGATAGTCAATGGGGATTTTTGAGAGCTTTTCACAAAGGTGGAATAGAAACTAGTAGTTTTGGGGGTTGGAAAGTAGATGAACTTCGAGTAGTTAGACCCGGTCATTTTTCTTTATCTAAAAATGGCATTATCTGTCTTGTTGACACTCACAAAAATCATATAATATTCTTTATAGACAGAGTTATGTTCAGATGGTACAGAGACACTTTGTTTTACTTGGATAAAATGGCATGGACTAGGCCAGTTGTTGATAAGGAAATGCCTCCTATTCCCCCAACACGTCGCCCCGAACCTTTGAAATTTATTAAAGGTTTTGATATTGTTCAATGGCCTATATATGATCAAGATGGCATTTGGCCAAGACCTCCGAAGCAAATACAGCCTATAGAAGACCAAGAGGTTAAAAAATCTCCAGATAAAAAGAAAAAAGGTAAAGATTCACCACCTTCAAAAAAGAGTCCAAAAAGTTCTCCGAAAAAAGGAAAAAAATAAAAACAACGAATTCTTTTCATTTGTTTAATTTTGTAATTTCTGCTAGATTCAGAATTATCACTCTCCTATCACATAAATGTATTATTATAACGTTTATTGTATATTTAAAAATAAATCTTAACGAGTGACTTTGTGGAATTAGATTGACCCACTTTACACGTTATGTCTAGAGACTAAATAAATATTAAAACCATTCTTTTCTTGGCTATCTTGTGCGTTGAGACAAAATACATATTATAGGCACCTCGGCTTTACTCCAGAACCATTATTTTATCAAAACAATAGAAGTCGTCCTATATACTACTAAAGCGAATAGGAAATGAAACAGACGCGTGGAGTCATTAGTCAAGCAACAAGTATTATTATACAGTCAACCCTCATTAATCGAAAAATTAGAAATCGATTTCCTTTCGGACTGAATTAATTCGGATAATGAAGGAATTTAAAATCTATATGATCGCCAGATTAATGATGAAATTATTAAGAAAAAGACAATTATTTATTTAAAATATCAAAGTTATTTGTAGTTTTCTTTTGAATGAATTTCTGTAAATCATCTTTGACTTCTTTTAGATTTTTTACTATATCATTGGTTATTTTTTGAGTAGAGCTGTTTGAAGAAAAACTTGCTTTGATGACAATTACAATTGAATTGTATATATTGTTTAAACTTGTTTTGTAACTGTCATCGACCTGACCATCTTCAGCACTAAGTACAACATATATAACAGTGTTTTATTCTTTCTGTAATCATCAATGAATTCTTCTGTTTGAATCATATCCTCTTCAACCATTATTTGGTCAAGCTCATTCTTGTGTGTCTCAAGAACGAAATGTGTGATGACAAGTTTTTTTCAGCATAAGATCCGTGAAAAATGATCCAGTTAAATGGTCCGTGAAGCTATGACTTGGAATGTTATCAAGTAGATAAAATTGTTGAGGTCTGTAAATTTAAATAAAATTTAGGATAATAATTCAAATAGAAAGTAAGCGAAGAAAAAAGACAAATAAAAGCGGGATCGCGCACAGAATCAATAGTAAAGGAAAGTGTGATGGAAACAGTATTAGAAAATGCCAAAAGCAATTACAAAAGGCAAGAGTCCGGAAATCCGAGAAAAATCAATAAATGGAAAAATCATCGAAATCGAATGGGAAAAACGGGACAGGTATAGATTAGCTAATGGTCAACAAGATGATGGTTAGGGATTTATCAGAAAATGGTTAGGAAGGGTCGAAAAACATTCAAATGTATGAAAACAGAAAACGTTAATTAATTAATTAATTGGCTAATAGAAAACCCGAGCTAATGGGAAACCCGAGCCAATGGAGAACCCGAGAGATAAAGGAAACCCGAGCTGGGTAAACAAGAAGAAAAGCAAACAGAAGGAAGATTTGGGCCCATTAGCTTGACACAATGATTAATTGGAAAAGAGTAAGGAGAAGATAGCGCGCGTAGGAAGACCGGTAGGGCCATTAATTATCTGGATTCGTTGGATCATTATGGGTGACAGCCGAAGCAAATACGTAGGAGCAAATGTCAAACGAAAGATTGGCTCGGCAATAACCATTTGTCATCCTGATTTCGAGGAGTATATAAGCAAAGGGAAAATCAGAGAAAATCGGCATTTTGCCTCAGCTAGGGTTCGAAGAATCAGAGCGTAGGAAAAGTTGGTAAACGAATTAGGGAAAGTAGGGAAAAGAAGAAATAGAATTAAGAATACTCAAAGGTGAAAAGGAATCAAACCAAACAGAAACCGAGGAAAACGTGAGTCAAGAGAATCTAAAGGACTAAAAGGTGAATATTATTTGTTTGCAAAGCATCAACGCCGAGCGGAGAATCGTATAAAACTTTGATTAGTAATTGTAGCGTGGTAATAAATTGTGAACCTGTTGTTTCAATATACATTGGGTCGTTCATTGTTTTGCTTTAAAGAACACTAGGAGTCAGAGAGAACCGACTTAAAGTAATCCAAAACCCAACAAAATTTCTTTTTGTATTTTCTTAGTTCATCATCAAGATGCTGATAAAACAATTAAACAAATAGGTGGCCATCCATGCTTTCGAAATTTTTGCTGCATAAGGTTTTTTTGCTCAACAGTTACGTAATGGATTTTTCTGACAATAGTGAGGGGGTCTCGATTGATCTTGGGATTTTCAATACAAAATTCAATTCTCGTTAAAAAAACATGGGGTTTCCTTGATCCCGGTATTTTCTATACAAAAAGGGTTCTCGATAAAAAAAGCATGGTAAATTAAAGATAAATAGGTAAATTAAGGTCCAAATTTTAAAATTAAAGTAAATTAAGGGTCTAAAATTGAATCAAAGTAAATTATGGGCTAAATTTTTTAAATTAAAGTAATCAATGGGCTAAAATTTAAAAAAAAGTAAATTATGGGCTCAAATAAATGAATTATGATCTAAATTTTTGAATTAAAGTAATCAATGGGCTCAAATTTTAAATTAAAGTAAATTAAGGATCTAAGAATTGAATTAAAAAAATTATGGATCTAAAAATTGAATTAAAGTAAGTTAAGGCCTATATTTTGAAACATAATGAGAAATGGTAGTAATAATTAAAATTAAAGTAAATAAGTAAATAATGGGTTCAAATTTTCAAATTAATAAATTAAGGATAAATAGGTAAATTATGGTCTAATTTTTAAAATTAAATAATTATTGGTCTAAATTTTTAAATAAGTAAATTAAATTAAAATTTTTTAATTAAAGTAATATTTTAAAATTAAAGTAAATATTTTTAAATAAGTAAATTAACTTTGAATTTTTAATATATTATCAAAAAGTTTGAATAATAGTTTGCTTTTGAGAAATGAAATTTTAATGAAATAATTTTCAAAGATAATTTTTTAATGGAAATTTTTATGAAATAATTTTTAAAGACAAGTTAAGATGAAAGTTTTTATGAATTAATTTTCAAAGTTAAAATTAAATACAAATTTTATTAAATTAATTTCAAAGACAGATAGTAATGTAGCGACATACGATTAACTTGAACAAATAATTTATTGTTATTAACATTGTCGAAGAACTTGAACATCACTAAAGATATCATTGTGAATATGATGAAGGTTTCTGTTTTCTGTATTTCTGATGTATTTGATCCATTGATTTTGACTTGATTTGATGATTCTTCAACTTCTTCAACTTGTTCGACTTCAGTGACAACTGCAGTTACTTCGTTAGACATTTTTGAATTTGATGATTTTTTAAATTGAATTTGATAAAGATTTTGTAAAATGTGAAAGTAAAAGATTATTTAAACAATTGTTTTTAATTTTTAATTTTAATTTAAATAATTTAATAATATATTTTTAGTTCAATTATTAAATTAATAAAAGTGCTAGTCAGAGGCACTACAAGTAACAATAGTAAATAAGGGTTATATTTGCTAAATAAGTAAATGAAGGGCTAAATTTTAAAATTAAGTAATAAATTTTGAGACATGATGAGAATTGGTAGTAGTAATTAAAATTAAAGTAAATTAAGGTCTAAGTTAATTAGGTAAATTAAAATTAAATTTTAAAATTAAGTAAATTAATAGTTAAATTAAGTAAAATAAGGCTAAATTTGAAAGTTATAGTCTGAAATTTTTGAGAAATGAAAATTTTAAATGAAAATTTTTATGAAATAATTTTCAAAGACAAATTTAAGTACAAATTTTGCTAATAATAATAATAGTAATAATAATAATAATAATAATAATAATAATAATAATAATAATAATAATAATAATAATAATAATAATAATAATAATAATATTAATAATAATTCAACAATCAGATACCAAGTACTTACAACCACATACATTCAAATAAAATAATAACAATTAAAGACTTACAATTTTTATTCATCAAGTATTTAAGCTCTTCTTAATTCAGCAAGTAGAATTCTTGTCAAAATCTAAAAGGTTAGCCAGATACTTACAACTAAATACTAACAACTATGTACTTCTAAAAAACAGCTAACCACTAGATATCAAACAACTATGTACTATCTAGGTACTATTTACAATCAAATACCATGTACCAACTATCAGCTTCTAAGTATTTTTAACAGATACTAACAAATAAGTACCAAATACTTACAACTAGGTACTAACAATTAGATACTAACAACCAGATACGAAATACTAACAACCAACAACCGCTAGGTACTAAGCACTATCAACCAAGTACTTACAACTAGCTACTAACAGATTAGTGACAACAACTAGGTACTAACAGCTAGGTCCCAACAACAAGCAACCAACACATCAACGTGATACAAACACAACCAGTTAACAAATAGATACCAGATACCAAGTACAAACTAGATCTCAAACAATTAGATACTAAACACTTACATTGTATTTTATCAAATGCTTTTTAAATAAATTAATTTGTATTAGAATTCAAAAATATTTTTAATTAAATCAATAGAAAAACCATTTCTGATTAAGTAAGATGTCTAAACTTAACAAAAATGATGATTTTCGTCAAAAAATGAATCAGGATAATTGTCAACTCAACCACTAAAACACCACATGGATTTGAAAATAAAAATAATTTAAATAAAATTACGAAAGACTATAGAATTCTAATTTTTATTCACAAAAGATCTGCTTAACTTTCTTCTTTTAATTGATTACTAACATCCGCGCTGACTTATTATTGCAAAGTAAAAATAAATTATTATTCAATAAATAATTACACTCATACCTCGCTATACGGCTGCTCTTTATACGGCTTTTCGCTATAATGGCCTACTTTAATTACGGCACTTTTTCGATTTACGGCCTAAAATGTTTCGTTATACGGCCAAAAATCCTATTGAATTTATATGGAATTGTATCAAAATGTATTTGATTCGTTATATGGCGTTTCGCTTTGCGGCCAACTTTCCTGGAACGTATCTAGGCCGTAAAGCGAGGTATGAGTGTATTGTTAATTCGTTTTATTATATATAGTCTAAGTTTATCAGACAGGATGTTTTGTCTCCCTGTGGCTATTGGTCGTAAGGTTATTGGTCACACTCAACCCCCACGTACCTCCACAACCCATCAACCTAATACAAACAACCAGCTAAAAACTAGATACCAACAATGTATATTCACTAGCTAACAACAACCAGATACCAAGTACTTACAACAATATCAATTAGGTACCAAGCAATAACAACCAACAACAAATCCCATCGAGAAATTAACAAATATCAACCTAGAACTAGCTAACAACAATCAGATACCAAGTACCAACGACCAAGTACAAGATACCAACAACTTGGTATCATTAACCAGTAACTTAAGAACACGTATTTGAAACCAGATACCTACAATTAGATGCCAATTAGTTACAACTAGGTATCATGTACTAACAACCAGATAGCTGCTACCAAGTACTAAGCACTATCAACTAAGTACTTAGAACTAGATACCAAGTACCAATTACTTATAACCAACTAGCAACACATCAAAATAATAACAATTACAGTGAAGTTCATTTATAAGCGACCAAAGAAAACTGCTTTCTAAAAAAAGTTTATAGAACTTCAAATTTCCACTGTGACAATATAGCATTACGATAACATTGTTGAAACATTGTTACCGAAGTTCAAAAAATTAGCTGATGAAATTTTAAAACCTGAAATCACGGATTATTCTTTAAAAAATGCTCATTTGAAAGTAATACACTCATACCTCGCTTTACGGCCTAGATACGTTCCAGGAAAGTTGGCCGCAAAGCGAAACGCCGCATAACGAATCAAATATTCAGGATCTTTTCATTTTTTATGCATTCTGGCCACATTTCACACTTTTTTTGGCCGTATAACGAAACATTTTAGGCCGTAAATCGAAAAAGTGCCGTAATTAAAGTAGGCCGTTATAGCGAAAAGCCGTATAAAGAGCAGCCGTATAGCGAGGTATGAGTGTATTACATTATTTAATTGATGAACAATTTCAAAAAACAACTATAATTACTATAGCAATGGAATGAACCAAAATAGATTAAATCAATAATAAATAAATCAATTCTAACCAATCACAGTAAAGCAAATACAATAACAATTCAAATATTTATTTATAAGTAATCTTTCGCGGTCGAGAGCCTAGCGAATTTTTGGTATTGCATAAAATTTTGAAGCGGGGTTGAAATTTATGAGGGATCGAATCGATCGATATCTGTCGGTAGTCTATTTTGTTTGGCGTTGATTGTCCATGTTTGAGCCAGGTTTTAAACAATTTTGTGATAACAAACGCCCAGAAAGCGAGGGGTGTCACGAAGAGAATAAACATGAATGCTGGTGTCAGATACCAGGGCAGATATTGATTGAGATTTTTATAACTGATGGCAACTGTTTTACTAAACGCGTCTGACAGCGCGGTCAGGCAATCCAGCGTCATAGCAGTGAAAATTTTCACTAAGTTTACACTGAAATGCGCTTCCTTGTTAAGAGTTTTGTAAAATTTTGCACAGTCGATATTGTCATTCTTTTTGGACCAAACCCACTCCCAGAGTGACAAGTTTGCTCCCATTAAACAACGCTTCGGAATTGTTAGCGAAATTGAAAGTTTCTTTCTTCTTTCCGCTTCATACAACTCAAAACCTTTGTGGAAGATCGTCATCAGAATTAATAGCATTAGAAATCTGGTTTTGGAAAGAAAGGCAAAACTTAAACCAATAAAAACTAGAACAGAAAACGCAAAATATTTCGATTGATACCATTTGAAATTCTGAGTTTTGTTAATGTCAATTTTTTTAACTTCTCCTATCGTTAATGACTCGATAAAATATTTATTAATTTCAATTAGATTTGCTTCTTTTGAATCATTTACGTTCTTTTCTAGAGATTTTATAATGTGTTCCGTAAATTTTATTGTGAAGCTAATATCAACTGGATATTTATTCATTTTGAATTCATTTTGCAAAGCTATATTTTCTTGAATTTTATTGTAAAATGTCTTCATGAATTTGATATGCAATTTAAGATCAGCAGCAAACTCTTCTTTAGAATAATATTTAACAATTTCATTACGTTTAACTGAAATAAAAGGATTATTGTCATCATCATCATCATTAAAAGAATGTTTCAACTTTTCATCAACAAGTCTCAAATTTTCTAGTTTAACACCATATAAAGATAATAAGCTAATTTCAAATAACAGTAACAAATTTAAATTGATAAATTTTGAAATCATGATCTCAAAAATTCTAACATAAAATATTACTTAAGTACAAAATTTAAAAAGTTAAAAATTATTTAAGTTATATTTAAACACATCAGTGTATTTATTTATTTTATGCAAATTAAATTCTAATTGCAGACTTTATGGAAACATTTTTAAGATACCATTAATTTCTTTATATATGTTAAGTTATTATAGCAAATAGTACATATATTATATAATAATATATATTATGACGTACGCACTATTATGTCATACTTCAACGTCAATTTTAGGTCGAAGGGCTAATTTTATATTTATATATGTAATATAAGTGATCGACTGAGACAGGTAAAAGATGTGATACAATAGTCGGAAAATTTGATAGACTGAAAGTGAGTTAACACTGTGAGGGAGATATGAGAGTTGTCAAAAACTGCGATTGCGGATGAATAAAAGTATAACTTGGGTTAATACAAAAAGTGTGTCAACTGCTAAGTTGTTAAGTTGTTGCTAGCTAATGTTACATATGCTTATATATGTTTCCCTCATTTCTCACAATTTCACGAGATATCGACTTCATGATAATAGGACACAACACTAAAATCTAATATTAAATCACAGGCTAAGTCTAAAATAAACCAACATCGATGTCACGGTTATCATAAATGAATAAAATTTGGTGACATTGGACTCATTGTCAGCATGGCTTTTCTGTTTTAACATAACATACAAACTTATTTTTCAGTAACATTTCCTGGTCATCTCCATCTTTCTCGGCGTATAATTCCTCTTTCACCAGTGATTTCAAGTTACAATAGTTCACCTTAATGAGATGTTTCTAAGGAATTAATGAAAGGTTCAGGTCATTGCCATTTGTAAGTTATTGGACTTTGCTCTCAAGTTTTTGGATTAGTAGTTGGTATGTGCGAATATCTTTTTCATCACAGGTGACTTGTACTTGTAAAACCTGGTTTGTCATTTTCACATTTTTCATTTCTTTCAATCGAAATCATGTACTTCCAGTTCTAAGTACCTAAATAATCTTATTTTTTTTTGTAGACAAACAAAAAATCATCTCCTAATCATTTTTGTTCGTTGGACCATTATGGGTGACAGCCGAAGCAAATATGTGGAGTCAAATGTCAAGTGAGAGATTGGCTCGGCAATAACCATTTGTCATCCCGATTTCGAAGAGTATATAAGGAATGGGAAAATCAGAGCAAATCGGCATTTTGCCTCAGTTAAGGTAAGAAAAAACGAGACTATGCGAAAGGTAAAAACTAATTAAGGAGAATTAGCGAGAAAGAAAATATAGAATAGGAATACGAAAAGGTGTAAAAGGATCGAATCAAAGAGAAAAAGGAAAACGTTGGTGAGAGAACCTCAGGAAATAAAAGGTAAATATTATCTTTGTCAAAGCATCAACACGAAGCTGAGAATCGGTCAAACTTAACTTTGATTATTGATTGTTGATTGTTGAGAAAAGAATGTATTTTAGTGATTCAAATATACGTTGGGTAGTTCATTGTTTGAATAAAAGGACAGGAGGAGTCAGAGGTTACCGACTTAAATTAATTAAAACCCAATAATAATAATAATAATAATAATAATAATAATAATAATAATAATAGTAATAATAATAATAATAATAATAATAATAATAATAATAATAATAATAATAATAATAATAATAATAATAATAATAATTGATAATGATAATCACTTGAAAAAGCATTGTCGAAAATTCGTGAATATAAAAAAAAACATCGATATCTTTATTGATTCATAGTCAAGTTTTTAATGAAGACAATGTGAATTAAATATAGAAATCAATGGTGAAAATTAGAAAAAGTTATAATAATAATAATAATAATATAGTGATAATAGAATCATAACATTCTGTAGTTTGCTAGTGACAATTTAACATAAATATTAATAAAATAGATAGGAGTAGGTCAGAATAAATAAAAGTAAAGATTTATTTGCTAAAAACGAAAAAACGGTACAAACGATGAGTTGATTATTCAATTTAATCATTATTATCACTTAAGCCGAGTCTCTGATCCGGAAAGGCAGAAGACTGGAAATGACATGGTTCTGACCGGAAAATGTTCACAAACTCCAACAGTGAATCGAATCCAAAAGTCTCGGGTCAAGGAACAGCGAATCATTCGCAATGTCAAGATCACGATCCGAGAGCAAGCTCCAATAAATATAGAGCTTGGAGCTGGAGTATACACTGATTGGGGGAGTTAGTCGAGGGCCATCCTACTCGGAAACCGGTCTATTTCGGCTATTGCGCGCTTATCTCAAGAATTCCGCCAGACATGTAAACTGATGCCTAGAAATTTCGAACGGAAGAAACATAGAAAATCAAAATCAGAACCACCAAAAAATAACAAAGCATTGAACTGAATACTTGTGATGAAATTTTATTCATATTTTGTGTTTTGTTTTGCAGCCAAATGCTTGCTATATTTTATAATTAAAAACGTTTAATTTTACTAATAAAGTTAATGTTGAGGTCTCGATAATCGGGAACACTCAACTTACTGGTTCTTATATATATATCAAAGTAAAAACAAACGAATCTGTCTATAAATATTTATTAAAACCAAAAGTTTACCCAATATAAGAAATTAAAAATATTGACAATTATTTCTTCTCTGAAACGTTCGTTAAAATATAAAATATTGACAATTATTTCTTCACTGAAACGCTTGTTGAAATATATGTTATTGTTGTCTGTTATGTGTGCGTGTGTACCTTTGCAAGTATAGTCAATGTGTGAATCTTTTTTGTTCTGATTCAAAAGTTGAATGATTCTAAGGATTTACCTTTGAATGCAATTTCTTTCGCAATAATTTTTGGGCGAATAGACTGATTTTACAGGTCGCTTATATACTAAATTTTTTCATATGTCTAATACTAAATAAATATTTATTTTATTTTTTCCTATATTCAATTGTTTAAATTGCTTAATATTAAATTCTATATTTTATTTTACTTTAAATTGTCTAGTATTAAATAAATATTTATTTTATTTCCTCCCACATTTAAATGTTTATTTTTGTTTTAGATTGATTCCAAATATAACTGTTTATTTTTTGAATTGAATTTTTTTGTCAGAATATTTTATTGGAAATGTTTGAAATTATGGTAAGTTATTCCTTAAATTAATTTCTTTTTGAATATTTTTTTATTTGTGTTTAAAATACAATGAACACTGAAATTGCAATAAAATTCATATTACAAATTCAATTGAAAGATCAGAGTTTGTTAAAGTTCACAATAATCACAAATAAAAAATACAAATAAATTGTTATAAAGCTTTAAATACATAAATGAATATCGATAGTTAATAACACACAAATGAATATTGATGAAAGTTATATCGACGATAGTCACTGCTTAATTATCGGTTCTTGCTTGGGGGATTTGATCGTTTGGTTGTTGGCTTGGATTGCATATCAATGAAAGATCCCTTACTGGCGTTGTTCGGCGTACACGTTAACTCTGTACTTGCCTGGCCCTGTTTTATAATATTTATCCAAGGTGAATGTCGTGATGGGCCTACCCTCATCATCCAACATTCCTCCCTGGGCCGTTAAGATAATGTCCGCATTATCTCTTATACTGCGTACCAGCTCTATCTCGCTATCTTTTATCAACATCTTTGTTTTATTAAAGCCACTTGTCAATGCGAGATTCAATGTGTCGCCATCATTTATACGCCTTCCGAAATGTCGGGTCAATTCTTTTTCTGTAATCTGCTCCTTCTCCTTGGGTATAATAAAATTGGGTTCCTCCTCGATTGCTATATCTGGTTCTGGTCCCATTTCGTCCATATCCATGTTTTCCTCCTCTTGTTCATTAATCGAGAAGTATTCCTCATCAGAGTCGAGGTCGCATTCCATTGGTTTTCTCGGATGGAATTTTGGTTCTTGTAATTCTAATTTGACCGTTGTTTCAGGTACTCGTATTTTCTCTTCTTGGATGAATATTACATCGTCATCGCTTTCCATTAATTCGTCCTCGAAAGTTCTGCGTGTTCCATCTTTATTAAATTTCAGTTCGACTTGCGATGGTTCAATATACATGTCTTCTTCATTGTCAGATATTTCTTCCAGACTACTCTCCTTGATGGGATATAGTTGATCTTTTATTTGTTGCTCACTGAAGGCTTCTGAGTCCCATTTAACAACTTCTTCCCATTGGTTTTCCACGATTGCATATATTACTTTGATGATCATTGTGGTTTGCCATGCTGGAAATGGTTCTGGTTCACGCAGCATTCTATTGATGCGTTTATCTTTGTTCCACCTTTTGTGATGTCTGATTACCTGGTATGCCAGGTTAGACAATTTTATCTTGTGTGGCGCAACGTTTTTGACGTACGAGCACATGAATATATCTTCCGACATTTCCCTAACTCCCATAACATTATACAAATCCAATGTTAGAGCTTTGAGCTTCCCGATAATGTCGAATCCCACGACTATCTTTCCACAAAGTAACTGTTGGATTTCGATGAGTGCTTCGTATTCATCTTTGTTTCCGATGATATTCTCCTTGTTGGCCTTTGTCTTTTCTGGATAATAATGTAGGACTTTCGTTCTAGGTGTAATTTTTTCATCGAATATTGTCACACCTTTAAAATTTCGTATGCTGACTTCCACTGGCCTTAAGTTATTGTTGATGTCGCATACCAATTTCGCATCTAGAAACATAATTAGGTGATGTCTCTCCTCCGTAGATAATTCCTTGTGGGTGAATGACATTTTCTTTCTGATGAAATCTCCATGCATATAGATGTTTGATTCGATAAGTTCCAGCTGTTGAAATGGATTTGGAATGGTGGGTACGTATAATATTTCGATCGCTATGACACAGGGTAGGCTGTTCATTTGGACTATCAATTCATTGTAGTCGTTTGGGACACTCCGATCATTTTTTATAGTTTTTATTGTTACTGTACAATTGCTTGTGGTGATTAGTGGTATTCTTTGCTGGCATATTGCGACCTCTGTTTTAGTGATGTGGAATAAAATTCTATGGGGCACTTTCTTTCCAGCCCTTACAGCTTCTTCTGCGTTGGGGAATTTATCATATGCTCCGATTAATTCTCTTAATTTGATTCTTCTTGCTTCATTAAATTTGATAAGATGCAATTCCCTTTCTTCTATCTCGATTTTCATTTCATTCGGGATGCATACTTGGTTGGGGAAGCTTCTGATAGTAATGGGAGTGCCATCCGTGCTGATCTTATTTTGTAGGTTTTTGTAGAAACTGTGATAGTGTTTCTGTAGCATTGGCACATATTGCTTTATTTTCTGAGTTTCAGGATTTCGCTGAGGTTTTGTTCTTTGAGAATGCATGTGAACTGATGGATGCATTGATTTGTTGTTATGAAGATAGATTTGGTAGCAACGATTATTTTCTTGTCGATTGGATTGATTAGATTGGCTGTTTTGATTTTGGGTTATTGGAGGATTGATTTGATTAGACTGATTTATTTGATTGAATTGATTCGATAGACTTCTTATTACTATTCTAAAAACAAATAATAAATATTTATGCTTGTTGCGCATTTGAGGTTTAACCTTATACGCAGTTATATAAATATTAATATATATACTTTTATTATATATCATTGACCAATTTATGTAATTAAAAATTTTTAAGTTATTATACCAGTGTGGACAGAGTATATTGTCCAGGGATATATTTGTCCAAGTGAAAATGCCCTGGTGCTTCTTTGACCAGTCGGTGCCGATACCGCTGCCTTTTCCACTTGTACTTTTTGTAGATTTGTACACTACTAACTATTGCTAATGTCGCTATTGCTAAGATGCTGGCTGATATTACATAAAAAGGCCATAGTGGTTTTAGTGTCTGTTTTTGAAATGCTTGTAATTCGTTCCAACTTTTTATTACAATGGGTTTTCCCGTGGGTAATTTAATTAGCTTTTCTTTAAGTTGGATTGGTATTCTATAGGCTTTCGTTATTACTTCATTTATTATGGTTTGAGTTATTGCCTTCGGGGTTGTTATATTCATGTTTGGGTTTGAATTAGTTTGTATTATTACCGGTGTTGTAACTATGATTACTTTCTTTGTCATTTTGCGTTTTTTTGTCTGCATGGTTTTTACCCTTTTACATTGTATTTGTGGTATATCGTTGTATGTATTCCATAGAGCACATAGAGCGTATTGAGTGTTGGGTTCCAGGTCAACAAACTCAGCGCTGTCTCCCTTTTCGAACTCATTAGTGGTTTTTTTCTCTCTTTTTTCCATAAATTTTGGTTTGGTATTTGTTGATTTTAAGTATAAATTTCTTATCGGCTTTTCCTTTAGATTGAATACGTAAATTTCATGAGGTGAAATATTTATTAAAATGTCTCTATCTCCCATAAATTCGGTTTTGTACTTCTCTTTAACATTAGTTGTATTAATTATTCCTATGATTGTTAAGAAGATTGCTGACATCATTAATCCTTTCTGGGATCGTAAATTATATCTATGTATGGGTCCCTCTACTATTTCTGCTTCTGCCAATTTGCACCTGTTTACATGCACTACTATGGGGTCCTCATTTTTATGTTTTTGTATATGTAAGTTTTCGTTGATTATTTTAACTACTTCATATGGGCCTTTAAATGGTCTTGCTAATTTTGTTGTTTTACCTTTACCTACTTGTGGAGACATAAGTCTAACCTTATCTCCCACTTTAAAATTATGAGGTTTGCTATTTTTATCGTAATCTGCCTTATACTGTTCTTGTCTAAATTTAACTTTTAAATTTGCAACTTTGTATACATCTTGTAGCCTCTCTTGCATTAATGTTACATAATCTGGCGCATCTAAATATTGTGATACTCGAGGTTCAAAAATTGTATCAATCGGTGTTGCAGGCTCTCTTAAGAACATTAAAAAATATGGTGAATATCCCGTTGTCTCATTTGGTGTGATATTATGAATGTATGTGCATTGATTAACGTATTCATCCCAATCATTTTGGTTTTTTCCCACAAACACGGCTAATCTACTTAGCAATGTCCCATTGAATCTTTCCACTAAGCCATCAGTTTGAGGGTGGTATGCTGTTGTGTTGATTTTATGCATGTTAAATATGTTAGCTACTCTTTTTATAGTTTCACTCATGAAATTTTTCCCTTTGTCTGTTAATAATTTTCTCGGTGTACCGATTTTAAAGATTATTTTTTCCACAAGTAATTTAGCTACTGTTTCTGCTGTTTCATCTTTTGTAGGAAATGCCTCTGCCCATTTTGTAAAATAATCGCTAAAAACTAGTATATGCTTATTCCCATTAATTGTTGTGGGTAGTTTACACAAAAAATCCATTGCGCACAGTTCCATTGGTGATGTTGTAGCTGGGATTGGATGCAAAGGTGCTTTAGTTTTTGTTCCTGTATTTTTTCTAGTTGCGCATATTGTGCATGCATTACACCATCTCTTGACATCCTTTTTTAAATCTTCCCAATAATATTTTTGCATCAACCTGCTTGCTGTTTTCCTACTTGATAAATGACCTCCTAGAGCACCATCGTGATATTGTAATAGAAGAATTTGTCTTAGTCTTTGTGGTACTACTATTAATTGTTTACCGCTAAAATCCTCAATAACAATTAACTTCTTACAGATTTTATACTTTTGGTTAGTTCCCTTTTTTATTTCTTCTCTTATCTTGAAGAGTTCTGGATCTTTCATTTGTTCCTCATATATTTCTATTGGTTTTTCAGTTACTAATGCAAAAACTTCTAGTGCTCCTAACTCTGGAATTCGTGATAATGCATCTGCATTCCTGTTTATTCTGCCTGGTTTGTATACAATCTTTATGTGCATGTCTTGTATTTTCATTGCCCACTTTAACAATCTGCTAGATGTATCTTTATGTTTCCATAACCCTTCTAATGGTTTATGGTCTGTTCTAATCACTACCTCAGTTCCATATATGTATGGCTTAAATTGTTTTAATGCAAAAACTATAGCATAACACTCTTTCTCAATTGTTGAGTACCTAATCTGTGCTCCTTTTAATGTTTTGCTTGCATAAGCTATTACATAATCTTTACCTTTTCCTCTTCTTGTCCTAAGACTGCCCCTACGGCCTTCCCGCTGGCGTCTGTCATGACAATAAACTGTTTTTTAAAGTCTGGGTATCTTAGTATCGGTGCTGTTATTAATTTTTCTTTTAGTTGATCAAAAGCTTTTTGATGTTCATCTTTCCATTTCTTTTGTGGCTTGTTAATTTTATCATTAATTTCCTGCACTATTAACACTCCTTTACTCTCTCCCTTTGTTTTGACTCCTTTTGTTAATTCAATTAGTGGTGCTGCTATTTTTGCATAATCTTGTATGAATTTACGATAATATCCTGTGAGACCTAAAAATCCCTGTACTTGTTGTAATGTTTTTGGAACTGGAAATTTTTTAACTACTTCAATTTTATCGGGGTTAGGTATTATACCGTCTACTGTGACTATATGTCCTAAAAATAATGCTGAAGGTTCTGCCCATTTACATTTAGTGGGTTTTATTTTAATTCTTGCTTTTCTCAATCTTTGTAATACATTTGCTATATCTTTTAAGTGTTCCTCAAATGTTTTTGACGATATTAATATGTCATCCATATATACTGCGCAATGTTGTACATCTACTAGTACTGTATTCATTAAACGTTGAAATGTTGCTGGCGCATTAGTTAACCCAAACGGTAGTCTTGTATATTCATATAAACCATCCTCAATGACAAAAGCAGTTTTTTCCGCATCCCCCTCTTCCATTTGATTTGCATGTAACCTTTATTTGCATCTATTACTGTGAAATACTTAGTATCCCTAAGTTTATCATATTGTTCTTGTGCTCTCGGGAATGGGTAAGAATCTTTTACTGTTACATCATTTAATTTACGATAATCAATGCACATTCGAATTTCCCCGTCTTTCTTTTTAACCGGTACAATAGGTGATGCCCATTGTGAAAAACTTTGTTTTATTACGCCTGCCTCTTTTAATTCTTTAATTTGTCGTTTTATTTCCTCCCTTAATTTATATGGTACACTATAGGGTCTCTGTTTTATTGGTCTAGCATTCCCCGTATCGATTACATGTTTGATAATATCAGTATCTCCTAAATCAAATTCGTGTTTTGCAAAAACATCACTATATTCGTCAAGTAATATTTGTAGTTGTAGTTGTTGTGTTTCGTTTAGATAATTATTATTTATTTTAATTTTATCATAAAATTTAATATTATTTGCTTTACTCTGTTCGACCATTCTTTCACCGACATCACTCGTCATCGACATCTCACCTACTTCAAGTGTTTGCTCTAATTCACCTTTGAACAACTTTCCCAATTTTGTACCTTTGTGAATTTTTACTTTATTTCTTTCGTAATTCGCGATTCTTATTGGAATTATCCCATTATTTGGAATTACACACTCGTCTGTTAACTTTATGTTATGATTTCGTGATATTGCCGTTTCAGGCTCGAAAATGAAAGTGTCCTCACTTTTAACATTAACTTTTACTGGAATTATATGATCACTTTGATATTCTAGTTCAAATGTCTCTAATGCAATTACCTCAGTAAATCTTGCGTCTTGATATATTGCCTTCCGTTTGACTGTACTATCCGTTAAATCGATTACACAGTTTTTTAACTTTTTGAGTATGTCCATCCCAAGGACACATACGCATTTACATTCTGCTACTACCTTGAAGACATGTTCAACTACTTGATCGGAAAAGTGGACTGTTAATTCGATATCGCCTTTTAATGGTATGTAATGTGATGATAATGAAATTACTCTATCTCTTGTACTCACGATATTTTTCTTTTGGTTTCCGGTTAACTGATCTTCACGAATCATAGAAGCTGCTGCTCCTGTGTCACATAAAGCCTTTATTATCGTATCGTTTATCACTATTTGTAATTTAGGCCTTGCTTCATTTAACCCTTCTAATATATCGTCAAGTTCTAACCCGTAACATCCATAAGTTTTCCTTGGAACACAATGACAATTACCATTTTCACCTGGGATTCTAATTTCAATATTATTTCTTAATTCTGTCAATTGTTCTCTTTGATTATCATATAACCCAATATGTGGTTGCTCAATATTTTCTGATTTGTTTGCCTCGTCATCTTTTTCATTGGTGATCATTATTTCACCCTCTTCCCTTCGACTTTTCATCCGTTTGATTTCTTTGTCGTGCTTCGCAGTGATCAAATATTTCGCTATGAATGGACATAAACATGCCATCATTTTATATGAATTACCAAAAACTTGTCTCAGTTGTCTTAACGAAACTAATGATGAGCAAATCATTTTTAGTAGTGCTACCGTATAATATATACCTAATATAGTGGAAAACGTATTTCCGAGAATCGCAAAATATCCCCATATGCTGTATAATACTCTATACACAACTTTCACGAAGTGCTCTTTTGATAATAATACATCAAAGTTGTAATTCCCTCCATAACTATTCTCGATGATTTTGTTTACCATAATAGAAAGAACTTTTTCTTTTTCATGAGGAAATAACATATGTTTTCTGGCGCTCTCTATCGCTTCTCTCGTATACATCCCATTGTTATCCATTTCATTGACTTCTTGAAATTCTAACTTTTTCTCAAGTTCAGTTAGTTCTAGTTTTTGTGGTTTAGTGGCTTCTTTTCTATCTGACATTGTAATCCACATATCATCATTTATTTTGTATAATGGATCTAATAGATTAGTACATTTATCAATTTTTCTCGGAACATAGTCTTTATCTGTTAATATCCTTGTTATTGGTTGGAGGTATACAGTTTCTCCTTTATATACTACTGGTAATTCGTTTGTACACTTATTATTCGTTGCTAACGATACGCTAACCGGTTTGCACTGAAATGTTTGTATCACTTCACCGACAACTCTTGCAAATGTCCCTTTCTCTGCAAATAAAATTGGTGCCATTAAATCTGGGATTTGTGACTGCAACCGCCATCTTTCGTTCTTAATATTTCTCTATTAAGTTTACAGTCGTTTGCAATAGTTGCTTGATATACCTTGTCCAATTGTACTAACTGATGATGATAAAAGTAGTCGATTTTATTATTAAAATATGACGCTAGCTTGACATCGAATTTATCTATTTTCGATTTTGCCTCTTTAATTTCACTTCCGCTGATATAAATTCCTTCATAATTTGTTTGTATAACTGCTTTCCGCATTTGATACTTTCACCTTTCCCCACAAATCTCATCGCTTCTGTTTCAGAATCTGACATATATATCGTTGGTGTATCTCTCTCTTGAATTATCGTTGCTCGTCGTTTTTGGTCTTTAATGTTCTTGGATTCTACATCCGTGAACTGTTTACCTCGTATTGTTCTGAATTTCAATGTCTTTAGTTTAGTTAGATGGCATTCAGTATTTGTTTACCTTGTATATGATCATTGACTTCGCCTGTATCACAGCTTGTCTCAGTCTAATGTACAGAACTTATGTGTCATCATTTTCTTTGATGAACTATCAAATGACGCTTTGAATTTTCTTAATTCAATATAATATTGTCGTCTTACTACAATATTGTCTGCTACATGCCCCCATATTTTATACGTTCCTCCTTCACAATATCCTCCTGTTGATGACCATCCAACGACATTTACTAATTGCCTTACTCGTGCTCCTACCTGAGCATTTAGTTCAAATCCATCCGGCGTTTTTATCTTTTTTGTCTTAAATGCATTTTCACATTCGATTGGTGCTATTATTATCGCTTCTGGTGCCCATGTTGGAGTTAATATTGTTCTCGCTATTTTATTACATACAAAACTTTCCTCTGAATATTTAACGATACATTCTCCTGCTTCAGTGTGAATGAAGTCAGACTCTTGATATATGTGAAAAATCTTTGGATCTGCAACAATTAGTTTTGTTGGATTAGCCTCTGGGCAATTTTCTACATCTAGTAATGAATATTTCTGTCCCCACTTGGGATTCTGACAGTCATACGCTATGATCGCATTATTTCCTTTTATCAGATCTAATAATAACGTTATTACTATAATTACTATTGACATTGTCGACTTCCTTTCTTTTTGACTTGGTCTCATAGTTGTTTTATTTACTAGATTTTTTACTGTCTCCTCCGTATCATCTGTTTCTACATTAATATTGTCTCCTACGCTTTCCTTAACACTTTCGATTAGGCTCTCATCATACAGTATTTTCCATCCTCCCTTTAATTTTATCCATGGCATAGCGTCTATTTTTAGTTTATCATATATCATTTTAGCAATATTTTCTATCTGATTCTTTGGATTCAATCGCAAAAGCTTCTTGTATCTTGCTATTAAATATGCCATTGCCGTAATCACTTTATCTCGATTAACTCCTGTTGTAAATAGTATCTTTAACACTGTCTCTTCATTCGCTTCCTCTGCACTCAATTCTCTAATCTCTTTTTCCATTAATTTAATCTTTTTAACTATATTTTCTATTAACGCTGATGGTTTTGCTTCCGGAAATCGTCTCATATTCATTGCTTTAACTAACTCCATTATCATTTTTATATCTTTGTCATTATCCTGATTTTTTGGAACTTCCTGTCTCATATTATTTGCAATATCTCTTAAACGCTCTGCTGCCTTTCTGTCATCTGACTTTTCGGCTATTTCAGATTTTCGAGGCCTTCCTCTACCTCGTCTCATCGTCTCTGCATCCTGCATATTTGCTTGTTTCGCAATTTTTTCTATTGTCTCATGTAAATTATCATATTTAGTATCAATAGGTTTAAAGATTTCATCGCTAGCTGTTGGTGACTTCATTGCTCCTCCTGAAGAAGCATCCCATAATCTAAATAATTTGTCGTAGTCATTTTCATCGTTTATACTCAATTCTACTGATGGAGTTGGTGTATCAATTTGTTTACTTTCTTGCCTTTCTATTACGGCCGAAATAATATTGTTATCAATAACATTTACCCCATAGTCTATTATGTATTCGTTATTCATCATTTCTACCCCGTTAAAATACAGTTTCATTTTATCATTATCTCCCAATTTCTCGGGCCAATTGGCTCTGGCCATCTGTTTCACTTTATTCACTTTTGTGCAAACATGTACCCCTGTGCTACGCATAAGTATTCTCGAAAGGTCCTTTGCCTCAATAGTTATATTCAATGATTCATGTAATTTCTGATTTTTTCTCACAAATTCACCATAGCATTTTATCATTTCTTTCAATTCTATTTCTAATTCAAATACTCTTGTCATATTTTGTCTCTTTACCATTATTGGTATCAAATTTCTCAAATATTCTAAGTCAATTCCTTCGACTTGAACTCTATTTATTATACGCAATGTCTCATTTTCATCATAGGGCCATTTCTCTAATGTCTGTTTCAATTCCTCCTTTAATTCTTTACATCTATTTGCTTCTGCAAGAAATTTCTCATCCGCTTCTCTTGCTTCACGAAACTCATCATTATCTATGTCTACATCATTGGTAAAACACTGAAACTCATTTAATGACATTTCTAACTTTCTCTCAATAAGTCTCCCATATTGAGTTTTAAATTCTTTTAATTCCTCTCTCAAACTGTTTATTTCATCATTAGCTGATATCAACTCAGCACTATTAATCTGTTTTATCTCAGGTTCATTTTTAAATCTCACTCTATTAGGCGATTCGCTTCGCGCATTATTGCATACTTTAGCTAAGTGGCCATATTTTTGGCAATTATAACATTTAATCTGTCCATTAAAATTTACTTTATCTCTACCATCATTATTATAAGGGCTTCCTCGCCTTTCTCTATATGAATTCTGTCTATATGGACTTGTCTGTCTACGTCTCAAATCATTTGTACTATCTCTATTATCATATCTATTATTTCTATCATATTTATTATTTCTCAAATTATTTCTATTAAAATCGACTCGATTATCTCTCGTATAATTATTTCTATTATATTCATAACGATTGTCTCTATCGAAAGTAGTTTCTATTGTTTCTATTCTCAAAATTTCTATTTCTCACATTATCAAATCTTCTCCTGTTTTCAGGTGATTGACTTCTATCCGGACTCGGGCTTACCCTTCGTCTATTTTTTACAAAGTTCAAATATAGTTGTTTCATCTCCTCCCAGGGGATGTTGTCATCTGACTTACCCAACTCAGATTTTACCTCTATGGGTTTTTGGATTTCCATTGCATCTACATGTGAACTGAATCTATCTCGTTGTATGGCTTCTATACGCTTAGCTTTATGAACTAATTCATTTAAATTACCATATTCTACCATAATTAGTGCTTTATATAAATATTTTTGTATACCATTCCAAAACTGATCCTCAATTAATTTTGCTGTGTGCTCACCTGCACCAAATGCCTTTTTTGCTAACTCCGTAATTGTATATACATATTCGCCAACTGATTCTCTAGTACCTTGATATCTGTTTCTAAATTTTTGAACATTAATCTTTTGCAAATCACTATCAATTACTATCTCTGCTCTCAAATATCTTACAAGTTGATCAAAATTATTTCCTTTGCATTCTAAGTTATTGTATGCCTGTAACGCATAACCCTTTAAATATAGTGGTATTCTCATTTTTAACTCATCAGGTGTCCAACCACAAGCTTCTGCATACTGAGCGATCTCAGTGAAAAAATCGTCGAACTTTTCAGGCTCTCCTCTATATGGTTCTACTGGTAAAATTTTTATATAATTATTATTATTATTATTCATCCTATAGACTATTCTATTTCTGAGATTATACACTATTTCGGGTTGATTATCTATTTTATCTTTTTTTTGAATTATTTAATAATTTTCAAAACTGAATTTATTTATTTAAAAATTGGTCAATGATATTGTTTTTTATAAATATATTTTCCCAATATAAAATACTATACCCTCTGATCTCAATTCCTATCCCCCAAATTGTGAATAACAATAATTGATTTTAAAGTCCCGGTTCGCGGCACCAAATGTTGAGGTCTCGATAATCGGGAACACTCAACTTACTGGTTCTTATATATATATCAAAGTAAAAACAAACGAATCTGTCTATAAATATTTATTAAAACCAAAAGTTTACCCAATATAAGAAATTAAAAATATTGACAATTATTTCTTCTCTGAAACGTTCGTTAAAATATAAAATATTGACAATTATTTCTTCTCTGAAACGCTTGTTGAAATATATGTTATTGTTGTCTGTTATGTGTGCGTGTGTACCTTTGCAAGTATAGTCAATGTGTGAATCTTTTTTGTTCTGATTCAAAAGTTGAAAGATTCTAAGGATTTACCTTTGAATGCAATTTCTTTCGCAATAATTTTTGGGCGAATAGACTGATTTTACAGGTCGCTTATATACTAAATTTTTTCATATGTCTAATACTAAATAAATATTTATTTTATTTTTTCCTATATTCAATTGTTTAAATTGCTTAATATTAAATTCTATATTTTATTTTACTTTAAATTGTCTAGTATTAAATAAATATTTATTTTATTTCCTCCCACATTTAAATGTTTATTTTTGTTTTAGATTGATTCCAAATATAACTGTTTATTTTTTGAATTGAATTTTTTTGTCAGAATATTTTATTGGAAATGTTTGAAATTATGGTAAATTATTAAATTAATTTCTTTTTGAATATTTTTTTTTTGTGTTTAAAATACAATGAAAACATAAAAATAACAATTCACCAAATATAAAAATCAAAGTTTGATAGAGTTCACCAAAATTATTTACAATTCAATAAATCACAAATAAAATAAAATAAATATTGTTTTGAACATATAAATGAATATTGATGAAAGTTATTATTTAATCCTTGGATCTTGTTTGGGGAGTTGGATTGTTTGATTGCCGATCTGGATTACATGGGTTTCAACGAGAAGACTTTGTTTATTGGCGTTCTTCGGCGTACACGTTAACCCTGTACTTGCCTGGCCCTGTTCTATAATATTTATCCAAGGTGAATGTCGTGATGGGCCTACCCTCATCATCCAACATTAATTTCCATAGTTTGAGTAAATTTAAACAATTAATTAAATTTGGAAGATTTTTACAATATAATGTACCAATTTTCGTTTGAGGCCAACGAGCATTTGTAGTCTTAGGAAAGTTTGAGCTCGAAGCTAGACAATATAATTCCAAGTAGCGCCAGATTATAACTGAATTCCCACCGAAATTATAATTAACTCAAAAATTAAAAAAAGATTTTCACATTTAAAATTACAACTCAAAAATTTTATTAAAATCATTCAAAACTTTTGATGAATTCAGAAAATTCAAAAAATCTGATTTCCAGATTTTCATTAATTGTGCTGTCGTCATAAACTTCGTCAATAATGAAGGTTATCGCAGAACTTTGAGTAATTTTGATAAGTTCTTTAACTAAAGAGAGCTTCCAAAAAGTATCAGTGCTGTCATTCAGTATCTGCCTGCTGGGTGAACTGCCAAGAATTACGCTTTCAAGCATCAAATATTGGCATTTTCTCATCCGAACGGAATCAAAAGAGAAAATCTTCACCGTTTCATCCATAAGTTTTGAATTAAATAGAATAATCATCTCATAACCGATTTGTTTTAGCTTTTGAAGTTCCGCGAACTTGTTCGATCCGTGGAGGTAATTGTTAAATGTATTTATGAAATTATTTAAATTTGAAATGTCTAGCAAATTTGATTCGCTTAGCGTTTTAACCAATGTTATAAATGAGCGTTGCAAGCTATAAAGAGATTTGTTAAGATTCTTGTTCCAATAATAGAAAATATTTTCATAATCTTGGCTAACTAAATACATTTGATGATTTTTTGGGTGTTTTTCCATTGGGCAATATCCTTCATAAATTGTGAAGTAGAACATGCATTTCATACAAACTGAATGCTGGCAACCGGAGAATTTACACCGGTTCGTACTTCGAATTTCTTTTAGACAAATCAAACATTGTGAAAGATCGGTTTCTTGAAAAATAACTGAAATTTGTTTGATTATTTCTTCATCAGAAATGATAATCGATTTGACCGATTTTAATAGCACCTCTTTGGTGATTTTAACCTTCGACCATATCATTTGTAACTTAGTCATACTCTCATTGTAGGTTTCCATATATGTATATAAATTCATATTAGAAGTGTCAAAGGCGCTATTCAAGTAGACTGTAAAAGAAGCTAGTTTCATGAATAAACTCGTTAAGATATCCGCAGTGATCCTCTGGTTGTCAGAGACGAGATGATAAAGTTTTTTTACATCGAGATTGTATTTTCCCCCCCTTTCTACTATTCGATCGAATACCGATTCAAGAGACATGAATTCCAATTTAACTTTCTGAAAATACTCTTTGTCAAAATTTTTAAATATAGAATTTAACTTGTCATAAGTGTTTTTTATTTTATCTTTACTGGAAAAGTAATGCATTGTTGTTTCATTACATTTTAATAAGGTTTGAATTCCCTCTTCGAACTGCAACCAAGCTGTATTCATTTGACAGAGTTTGGTGAAAAGTGATTTATAATTTTCATTATTTTCACTAATTTCTAGTCCGAGAAATTCGTTGATGATGTCCTTGACCGGTAATCTTAATTTTTCCACAAAGATTGCATCCACCTCACGACGATCAAGTGGACAGGTTTCAGAAACGTTGATCCATTTCTTGATACAATCAACACAAAATTCATGTTGACAAATTTCAATTATGGCTTTATTATTTGGTTCAATTTCCCCCATACATACGAGGCACTCGTTATTTTGCATTCTTTTAAAATCCTTTATCGGTAATAATTCCATTATAAACCGAAAAAATTGATTTTAAATATTTTACTTGAATATTGTTGGTTAAAATTAGTTAAAAATAATGATTAAATTTTATTTTTCAAATTTACATTAAATATTAACATAAATTTTATAAAAATTAACTAAAATTATTATTATTAATTTTAAATATTAGAAATATACATAAATAAATAGATATATATATAAAATTATATATAGAAATAAATATTTTAAATATTAGCTCCTTGATTTTCTCTGAAATTTAAGAGGAAATTTAACAAAAATTGAAATAAAAATAACGTTGTTGTAATTAATATTGTTAGTATTAGTAATTAAAAATAATTTATTTTTGGATTTTTGTTATTGTAAACCGAATTATTAATAGTTTATTGAAAATTTCTCCATTTGGTACTTCCGTGTCATCTTACCCCCAAAAATTAAATTATAAAATACAATTAAAATAACAATATAAAAAATGAGAGAATACATTATTTATGACGTTATTGAACATTAATTGAACATGAATTTATTAAGGCTAGCTGTGATTTATGTGAGTTTATATGGCGCAAACGTGTTCTAAGCAACAGTGCCAATGTGTTCGACACTATTCTCAACGACATTGTGGTTTTCTGGCCAACTGGATGACAACTCTTTACAAACATTTGCTGAGTTTGTAACTGTGATTTAGAAAATAAATATAATAATTATATGTGTTCTTTTTTAATTTAATTTTTAGGAGTAAGATAACACGGAAGTACCCTCCATTTATCATAAGGTACTTTTCTTTGAAATGCACCAATTCCAAAATGAATCTGATCAGGAATTTATAATTATTTCTTATAAAAATGAAATTTGATAAAAATAGTCTAATATAATAAAATAATCAATAAATTATATTATAAGATACATACAAACTCACCAGTGTTCTAAAAATTAATTAGCAGTTATACGTGCCAATTTTTCATTGGATTCAAGAAACGGAGACAAATTAATAAAACACACAAACACAGTTAGTGCAATTTCTATAATTAATCAAACATGCAAACAAGTGATAAAATATACTACTTAAAAATGATGTACCAATTTTTAAGAAAATATTTGACAAAATCTTTAATAAAATAGTAAATTATAGACAATTGGGTTTATATAATTTTAAAAATTAAAAATAACTTACATTTTTTGAAATAATTTTACAATTAAAATCCACATAAACGTGTGAAATTTTTATAATTTCTTATAAAATCTTGACAACAATTTGTAGGCAGTTTTTTTTATTTTTCTTTGTATGCAAATCCTGCCAACACATGCAAGAAAATTTTTGTCAAATACAACCAGGTGTATTATAATTCATTTAATACGCATGGTTCCGCTCCATAGATTTTTTGTAATGTGTGATTGATAGTCAAATAATACACAAAAGCCTATAAATTATGTGAACCAAAGACATTATAGGCAGATTATAAGTTAAAAGTTATATTTTTCCAAAGTTTTTAAAAATATTTTTTAATATTTTTATGTTAATAATATTTTTGTAAAAATCAAACTTTCATATTTATTATAAATTTTAGGTCATTTATGATAATTATTAAAAACGGTATGATTTTTTGAAATATTATTTAAATACAGATTTTTAAAGGTATTCTTAAATATTTTCATTCACAAATAATTTCGGAAAAATTAATTTTCATTTGGTCGTAATAATTTTCACCCCGTTCCGTGACTTCAATCAATAGTTTTAAATATTTTCTCAATACCTAAAAATAAATAACTTTAAATTGTATATTTCTTTTATAAGTTTTATAATTTTCATTATTTTGATTTATTAATTATTTTGTTACTATAGAATTTATTAAGAAGAGAGCTTGAAGACTATAAATCAATAATATATCGATGTATTTTGATACTCACAAATTTTCGGCACTGCCTTTTTCAAGTGAATTTGTAAAAAAAGGTAGTGCCGAAAATTTGTGAGTATCATAAACATTGATGTTTATAGTCTTCAAGCTCTCTTTTTATTAAATTCAATGGAAAAAATAATCAGAGGTGAAATTGGAAAAAAGTTCTTGTTACAATAGTTAATAAAAACTTGTATAAAGCAAAATGTTCTTAGCTTACAACATTTCAAATATCAATTAAAATATTTGTAGTTTTAATGTATTAAATAAAGTTTGAATATTTATTTTAAAACTAGCAATAATTGATCAAGAATTGACAAGGGAAAAATAATATCAAATTTAATATTTTTTTAATTAAATTTTATTTATTATAAGGCAATTGATTACATAAATTATTTAAAAAATAAAAAACTTTAATAATTAATAGTATTATGTTTCAAATTTTACTAAATTTAATTTTAAAAAATACATTTTTAAAATGAAAAATAAATTTTACCTGTTTTAAATAAATTATTTCCTTTTAATAAAACTTAAAAAGTGAATTAGTAGAATTTTGCAATTTAAAACAAAATCCGGTGACAAATAAAAATAAAATTAAAGTAAATCATTATTATGTTTGTTAAATTAATTTGAAATCATTTTTAAAAATATTATTTTAAAATCAAAATTTATTTACCCCTGAGAATCTATAAAGGTTAACAAAGATTAATACGAGTAGCCAATATTGAATTGAATTAATTAAAACAAATTTTAATTAATGGAAATTCTTTTCGGTAGAGTTTAAAAAGAGTAAAGTAACTGTCCATATTTTCGTGAGTCCCTGGTAAGGAATCATATATGTAGATAGTCGGGGCAAAAAATGGAATAAAACAATAAGATTTGAGAATAATATTCTTTCACTGAGAGTTTGAGAGTGAATACGAGCACAAAATGAAAGGCGATTAAAATTTTATTAACATGCTTTTAGAGGTTATGTAATGATAATGAAATAGCTGACAAATCCCGCTTGAGACAAAGTTGACGGAGTCACAAAATTGTTGGTTCCAAGTTTTACAGCGGGATATTTAAATGAGAATGAAACCACACAGTAGACTAAACCACGCAGTGTAAAATATTATTCATATTTTAATCATATTTTGACAGTTTTCACAGTCACAGATTGTTTGAATTGGAACGATAATGAAATACTTTGCAAGCAAATCTGATTCCGGGAAGAAATTATAAAATTCGTAGGTATGTTACACAGTTGATCGCATGTCGTTTGCCTTTGACGGCCGGTGGCACGAACAAGATTTATATGTGAAGCACAAAGGTACATTTATTTATGGTGAATGAAAATATTTGACATTCTGTTCCCGGTGAAGAATATTTAGACAGTTCCCAATTAATAAAAATTTACATTCCTACCAAAAATGAATTTTTTCCCCCGTATTTTGTTGCCAAAATAACATTAAAAAATACTTCAAATAAAATTCACCGTAAACTTTCTCAAACGTATCCATTGGTATGTTTACATAAAATATTTCTTTCGGTTTTTCTCTCGCAATTATACTTTTGAGAAAATGACCATTTCATATTTTTACTATTTCAAATCGGAAATGAAGATATAAAGATATTGAAAATAATTGATCAGAGGTTACTTAAAATACTTTATTGTTTAGTTCCTCAGGATATGAAAGAAATCCATAATTTAATAAATAAAATGATATTGTGGTGAAGATCCAAGGACGGAATTCGACACAATGTTAGAGATTAAGTATGGAATAAATAATTTGAACCAAATTTGCCATCAAGTTTTTAAATAATTTCATCGAAAACTACACATCTGATTGTTGACCCTGACATATGAACCTGACTGACAATAACCAACATCCATAATTTCTTAGTCTTTTCGGACTAGCTAGACATTCGTGTCGTTAAAAATATTTAAACTTGACCACTGAAGACATACTAATGTAACTGGTATTGTTAATGAAAATTACAATCTTAGAATCTCCGTATCTTAACATTTCGTTTTTGACTTTAAAAGCTCCCACGCGGAGTTTTGGTAATTTATCCAATAATCATTTACATTGATCCTTTGGACTATTCACAAAATTGCTTTAAATTTGTGTTTCATTTTATTGAAAAAAATCTAAATTTTTAAGAAAATTCCTTTTGTGTAAGTAAATAATGTCCATTCGGCAAATATTTAAATTAATTTCCAGATACGAAATGTAGGGTGTAAAAATACTTATTTTTGGAGACGTCCGTAATGATTCTTAATTCCTTTATAATTTCCATGTTAAGCGAATTTGATTGGTTCTACAGGTTACTTAAAGAGCAACGAGTGCACTAAAGATGAAAAAAAAAGTTAAGGATAATGTAGAAACCTATAAAAAAATTATGAATAATAATAATAATAATAATAATAATCTAAATACATAATTCTCTATGTATGTATGTGAATGAGTGATTATGGAATAACGCTTAAGTGGCTATAACGGATATATACGTCACCAATACGTCACCATTACAAAACGCATAAGACGAATAAAAATATATCATTAATATTACTTTTGTTAACATATTATCTTAATAAATATCATCCAATAAGATATTATTTTATTTTTTGTAACACTATGCCCACGACGTATATATACGCTAGCGGATAACAAAAGTCGCCTCTGAGGATCGCATTTCGTTTGACGAAATAACCCACTTAAGAGGTTAAAATCACCAAATGACAAATTATATTAGAACTTTTAATTTTGATCGACAACATGGCATTTTTATTTTAATGTTATCTGAAAATCGACTTTCCTCTATCGAATGATGCATAATTTGTCCAATTTGGATAATTAATTCTCATTTAATTGTTATTTACTATATAACAATTCTCAATTCTTCTTGGCAAGTTATTGAATTAAAATAAAATTTTAATAAATATGAAATAAACCACATATATCGGATCTGTTTTTGGAACATACAAATTTTTGGATTGGTAACATGATTACGTCATTTTGACGGATTATAGCTACCGTCTTCCTCGAATAAAGGGACCAGTCCTTCTATTCGATTTCTTTTTTTATATTGATATTTTAAAAGTTGGTCCTTATATTCGAATAATGGAACTGAAATTTGAAATTAATGGTAAATTGAGTATAAATATAAAGTTTATTCATTCGTTTTTCAATATATTAATTCATTTCAAGATAAAAACTATATAACATATTAATTTAAAAAAAAATTATAAAGCTGTATTCGCTAAAAAACAATAAAAAAATAATATTATATTATATTTTTTTATTATATTTTATTAAACTTGGATATTACTTAATTCGATTTTTTAATAATAATACTTTAAAAATACCAGTCACATAAAATTTTGTTAAATATAAACAAAATAAAAAAAACATTTACCCAACAAACAAAAAACCAAATCAGAAAGTCCTACAATTATATGCGCTCGTATTGGAAAAATTGACTGTATTTTGTACGAATATAAAAGTTGTTGGACTTCCCTCGAATAAAAGGACCGGTCCTTCTTTTCAAATAAACGGTCCAGTGGTACTTTTATTCGAGGGAAGACGGTAGTAATAATAATAATAAATCTAATAAATAATAATAATAATAATGATAAAAATAATATTAATAATTATAATTATAATGATAATAATAAACAGTGCCGCCAGGAGCGAACGAATGCAGAAGCTATTTATAAATATATTGAAATCAAAGATGTCAAGAAAATGGATATTCTGTCCGCAGTGTAAATTACGATAACTCTAATGCATGACTGTGAGGTGGCATTGACGGCGGTGCAACTGGTGGACACTCGTCGGAGCTGAGCTGTGAGCAAGTGGATTCTGAGCGGATCTCTAATTTATCCAGAGATAATCTAGGAGGATCTATATTACTGGTAGAGTTAGATAGAGTGATTTCATTGTAAGTATCCAAATGGTTATGATGATCACCATTTGGTATGTGACTATTACCTTCGGATTCTTTGGAAAGACTATTTCTAGAATAATAAAATTATTATTATTACAGTGCTTGCATCATAATTTAACGGTTTTCTATTTTAATTTAACGATTTTATATTTTAATTTAATTTAATAAAAATATAAATTTATTGCTCGTGAATCAATTTTATTAACTGTATATAAATTAAAAAAATTTAAAATCATGGCGAGAAAAAAACAACTGGAAACATGCATGCGAGAATCCATTCTGAAAAAATTCCAAGGAGATAAAGGCCAAAAGAAATAGCAAAAGACCTTGATTTGAATGTGAATATAGTGGCTTCGGTGATTAGACTGTACAAACAGACTGGGAGAGTGGAAGTGAAAAAGAAAAGATTGCCGCGTAGAAAGAAAATGACTTTAGATGCAAAGAATCTTGTTACTGCTGCAATTAATAATGATGTAAGCGCTGCCTTTGAAGAAACTAAAAGGTAAATTAAATGACGAGTTGGGTATATCCGTGTGTTTGTCTACGATAATGTTCTCTTATTTGATAGACGAGGACCATTTTGCAAAATGGGCCACAACTATATCGATCCAAAACTAATATCTTCTTTTAGGCTGGTATCTCTGGAACGGAATTGGGTACACTTCCAGACGGTTGTCTACATCATTTATGCTTGCTTCTACCTCCATAAATGACACACCGAACACCAATTATAATTATTAGTCTTATCAGTACCGGCTTTGAGTCACGTGAAATATGAGTCAGGGGTTTTAATTTACACATACACATTCATTCACACGATTTGGAAATGAAATTATGATAACTAAAACATTACTTGCGCCACATATCAGAATACAATTAACCATTGAATGTAAATGCTTTGTGCAAACATTTATAAGACCAAATTCATATAAACTATATATGTTACAGTTAAAGCATAAACTTATTCTATGTATACATTCTCTATTAAAATACATAAATGTCATTCTAGTATGTCATGTTGCAATACTTTAGCTGTATAGTGTGAATTTTATTATTGTCTAAAAATTCACATTAATGTTTCCATTTACTAGTGACTGTATACTTTAACCGAATTTAAAACTTTAACTGTAACATATATACATAAAATTACAAGTGGTGATACCTTTCCAAGCATAACACCACATGAGTAAATAATATTCTTGACAGAAGTTAATCAAGAGTATATTCATGGTGTGATGACGGACACCTTAACAATCCAGCAATCATAGACATATTAAGCAATTGTTTAACACGATCTTATACAAGTGATTAATACATTTCCTTTCCATAAATATTATATACCATATTTGATTTTTATCATCATTGATCAATTGAAATTTTTTAATAACAATTATACCTTTATGGATCTGGAACATATCTAACGTGGGAAATTTTAATTTTAATTCATTTTAATATAGCGTTTCTCATTTATAAAAACCTATATTAACAAATAAAAAAATAAAAAATTATTTTAAAAATTAAAGAACTGATGATGTCCTTTGATTTTCGTTAATTAATACAATTTAAGTGTGACCAAGTATATTATTTTGGTTTTTTGTTCCCACGCCAGAAACTATTATACGAAAGAAACAAATAACTGAAGAAATAAGAATAAATATAGTAAATAGGTACAAATCAGGGCAATTACCAAAAGAAATATCAAGTATTTTATTTGTAAAATATAACATTTAGTAGAATTGAATCAATTAAAAGAAGAATTCCCAAAATCAAAAATATATCAGTGGATATTAAAAATTTAATTAAATCCAAAATTGAAATGGATGTCTCAGTTACATTCAAATCACTTGAAAAATCGGGATTTGTATTTCGCTACATTCAATCGAAAAATTTTTTAATTATTCATTTAAAAGAGTTTGTTTTGATGCCAGAATTAAGAAATACAAATGTAAAAATTGAAGAAAGATATGAGTATTCAAACGAATACCTTTTAAACGAAGAAAAAATAACTTTTTGCATGAAATGAGCGTAAGTTCCTCTTCAAAAATTTCTATAGCAGAAGTTCGTAAGTTCGCTTTATCCGGTCCAAAAAATTTTCAACATGTGCAACATATCCAAATTTGGTATATTACATAAAACTCAAAATAATGCTTTTAAAAGAAATTCATCTTGCAAATTTTTATCAGATTTTTTCAGAAAAATGAATGAAGATGAACAATTTTACAATAATCATGGATAATGTAAAATGGTAAAGGTTAGAAGTATGCTGGCAGAAAACACACATAATTTGAAGTTTTTACCACCTTGCAGTCACCAATTAAATCCAGTCGATGAATTTTTGGGAAATGGATAAAGCCGCGAATTCAAACACCGTAATTGAATTAGAAAATGCAATAGTTTTTAGGAGTTTCGTCAATTTCACTGGCTGATTGTATTGTTTTTTTATGATGTAAAACGATGTTTTAAAAGCATTTTTTAAAAGCAGCTATATTTCCTTCTAATCTTTCACACATACTTTATATTACTTAATCTAATTAATTCTAAAGATAAATAAGCATATTACAAATAGATATATAAAGCATGGTTTCAGGATTACAATATCTACCATTTATAACTTTAATTTCTAACCAATCTAAACCTTAAAATTTTGTATATTTTTTATAATTGTTTTTATCTTTTGTTGTATTTTTTGGTTATTCTAGTTTTAATTGCATAAAATATTTTTTATTTGTCAATAGCTTTTTTATGTGAGAAACGCTATATCTCAGTAAAACATTTACAATATTTATAAAAAGACAATTAAACAACATAAATAAAAAAATAAAAGATTTCTATAAGCAGATTTAATAAAACAGAACAGATTGAAAAATCTTTTTAATAAACCTGTGACTTTACGTACCAGAATCAAGTGGAGTAGATAGAGATTTGGGGACACAAAATCGACCGATATTTCAAGGATGGAGGGAATCCTTTATAAATGAGAAAAGACATTGAAATTGAAGCAATCGAATTGCAAGGAATAAGAGTATGTATTGCATTTGCACTTTATAAGCAAAATATTATGTATGCGCGCATTCATTTATTCTAATATTTACTAATTTCCATAAAATTATAAAAATTAATTACCAACATTTAGTGACACTGATCAACAGTGGTTACACAAGATCTTATGAAATTCACAGTTATTTGATGAAATAATTATAATTTATTAAAGGGTACCAAGATAATGTAACCAAATCAGGTGATGTAACAGACACTCAATGGTATCTCAATAATTAGTGCGGTTGTGAGATAGTTTCAGTGATTTATGATATATTTCTATTAATATATCATTAAACCAAGGCAGATCAGTCAGTAAACTATAAAACTAAACAAGCTATAAAAAAGTGACTCTGATATAAGAAGGCACTTCGGGTGAAAATGAAGACAGATAAATAAGGAAGTCAAAGTTGTGTAAAAAAATTTATTTAATAATCTGCTCGTTGTAAAATTGCATATTTAAACAATTTCTATTTTGGCGAATCTCGGTATTTTTGTTACCATTGTTCTTTTGCTAAAGATAATAGCTAATCTCATATTTAACAAATAATTCAGTGACAATTAATTTAAACTTTATTAATTTTATATTAAATATCCCTAAAATTATTATTATTAGCTAATAATAATATTTTAAACTAAATTTATCGATAGCGGAATCATTAATTACAATATAATATAAATAATTCAATCTTTCTTTTCCCACAGAATATTTCATAAAAATATACCAACATTATTATTGATATTTTTTGAAATATCTTGTGGAAAAAGAAAGATTCAATCAGAGAAGAAACAGAGAAAGAAATTTTGTGTTGGAGTGATCAAGATCTATTTTCGGTCGAAATATTTACTGCGGATAATAATAAATACTACATTTATTTGAATTATATTTTAATAATATTGCTGCACATGCACACTGTGTCTGTATTTCTTCGCATAAAATTAAAGTTTTAAAGTTTAAAGTGAGTACATAATTTAGATTACATATTATAAATTAACATAAATTAAAAAAAAAATTATAGGCTTATAATGTCGAAAGAAGTTAAAAGAAAAGTTATTTCTTTAGAAACTAAAATCGAAATTTTGGATCGCTTACGAAAGGGAGATAGAGTAGTAGATGTTGCAAAATCATCTAGCATGAACGAAGCTACAATAAGAACTATTAGAACAATGAAAACACAATTAGAAAGAGTGTTTCAGCTGGCAATACCACGAGTATGGGCACAACATCATACACCAGAAATATCGCAATGGAAAAAATGGAGAAAGCGTTAATGCTTTGGATAGAAGATCAAACACAAAAAAGAGTACCCATTGATACGGCCGCTATAACAAATAAAGCAGTACGAATTTACGAAAAAATTGTAGAGCAATTACCATCTTCTTCTTCAACTGAAAAGAAGCCAAATTTTTTGGCAAGTCATGGCTGGTTTGAAAGATTTAAAATAAGACATTCTTTACACAGCTTAAAATTAAAGGTGAACTGGCTTCTGGCGTCGTAGATGCAGCCCAAGAATATCCAGCAAATTTTGGAGAAATTATTAACGACAATTCATACACCCCTGATCAGGTTTTCAATGCTGATGAGTCAGGGTTATTCTGGAAAAAAATGCCTGAATGGACTTATGTCTCAAAATTTTATAAATCGGCTAGTGGTCATAAAGCAGCAAAAGATCGCATAACAATTCTTTTCTGTAGTAATGCTTCAGGAGATTATATTATGAAACCATTAGTGATTAACAAATCAAAAATGCCCCGTGTCTTTAAAGGAGTAAACATCAAAAATCTTCCCGTTTATTGGAGGGCTAATAAGAAAGCGTGGGTTACTGCTGCAATGTTTACTGAATGGTTTCATGAATGTTTTATCCCAGATGCCAAAAAATATTTAGGTTCAAAGGGATTGCCTTTTAAAGTGCTTTTATTAATTGACAATGCGCCGGGTCACCCACAAGATCTAGAATATGAGAACGTTGAAGTAAAATTTTTACCAAAAAATACAACTTCATTATTACAACCATTGGACTAAGGCATAATTTCTACTTTTAAAGCTTTGTACATAAAACGAGCCTTTACATATATTTTGGAACAAATGGAGAAAAATGAATCTTTAACAGTTATTAGTGCTTGGAAAAATTTTACAATATTAGACTATGTGAAGCATATCGCCTTATCATACACTGCGATTAAGCAAACAACGCTCAATAGCTGTTGGAAAAAATTGTGGCCAAATGTAGTCAAAAATGAACATTCCATTTCAACGTTAAATGATGAATATTCGCAGATAGTACAGATGGCGCATTCATTGGGCGGAGAAGGTTTTGATGATTTTACTGATGATGATATCCAGAGTTAATGGCTGATAAAGAACTAAGTGAGGATGATTTAGTTAACTTAGTTTGTGATAATAATAAAAATGTAAAATATTTTTTTACAGATGTCTAACTTTAAAATAATATAAACATTACAAGCTTTGTGAAACCCAGTGCAAATTCCAATAGTAGACTAGTTAGACAACAAATATTTAGACATCCGTAAAAAAAATATTTTACACCATTACAAGTTAAAAATGTTAAAGGTTTACGGATGCACTTGTAAACAGTTTCTGTGTATAGATGGTGTCTCCAGAGGCGAATATGATTTTTCATACGCCATGTTTACAAGTTTGCAGATATTTTTTCTGTGAATTTGCAAGTGATGTGATTTCCAGTGTACCAGGGAAAGTATGCAATAGAGTTGAATTAGCAATATTGTATACTTACCTGGCGCGAAGAGAAATCTTCGCGTCTCCTGCATAGTACCGATGAGAGCCAAAAGCTCGAAACTAGTGTACTATTGGGATTTGTACTGGGTATCACAAAGCTTGTAATGTTTATATAATAATAATAATAATAATAATAATAATAATAATAATAATAATAATAATAATAATAATAATAATAATAATAATAATAATAATAATAATAATAATAATAATAATAATAATGGGTTGCAAATCGACAAATGAACTAATAATATGATGTCTTACATTGCTTGATTATGATTGATACCATTGACAGCTGTCAAATGATCCAATTCCGAATCGTATGATTTGCTATGAGGCAGATTGAGGCTATCAGAACTAGAATCATCAGTGATGATCGAAGGAACATAAAGACTGTTGCGCTTGCCCATGATTCCATCAACGGATGATGAATTAATTTTATCATCTTGGGGCCTGTTGGAATTGAGACGGCCTTTATTGAGCATAGAATTCAGTAATTTCGATTTGAATATAGGTTGCTGATCATCGACAGTGTTGCTTGTGAGCATTGATTGAGGAACTGCTGGAAACGACACAGACAATGAATTTCCACTGTTGACCGTGTCGGGACCGATAAGATTCTGCACTGTATCTGATATCATTTCTGGACTGTTGCTACGTGATATATTGCTAGTTTCCATTTGAATCTCATTCGAATTTTTTTCTTCATTTTCATTTGTTTGCTCTTCATCGTTCAGTTTTGTTTGATTCTCATCACAATTCTCCGCACTCCAGGCAACAGTCCTCTGAGGAGAATTTTCACGAGTGCTACTATCAAATGGTTTCAAACTATTGTCTTGTAATGACAATTCTATGACAGAGTCTTGTTTCTTGTCATTTGAGGTTAATGGATTTGCTGTTCCGGATTCGTTATAACTGTCTTCATTTGAAGATGAATTCGCTCCATCTGGTTGTTTGACTCGTCTCATTATCATTTCCAGTTTACGTTTACGTATCATACGTTCTTCCTCTGCCAATCGCAATTCCTCTTGTCTTTTCCCCTCCAATTCACGCATAGCATCCCCTTTCTAAAAGCATACTATGTAACAAAACCATATATATATATATATATAGCATTTTCATTTCAATGTTATCTGAAATCTGTTTTTCTCTATCGAATATTTCATAATTTCTCAAAATTTCACACTTATTTCTCTTATAACTGCAACACTATGTTAAAAATAAAACTTTATTTTAAATAAATTTAACTTAGTGATTTGAAGTATTTCCTAATAACTTCAAAGTTTTGAAAGTTAGAATGCACAAAATTAATATTATAAAAAAATAAAACAAAATAGGCAGGATATGTATTTTTAACCAATGTGCCTTATAATCCGTAGCATACAATAAGCGACTTAAAGAAGATTTGTAATTAATACCTTGGAACCTAGTCCAAGTAGACCAAATGAAAGAATAACCTACCACCTTAACACTTGTTACACGATTTATACAGAACCATAACAATAGAAAAAACTAACTTTTCAATAATGAAAAATGTACAGGGTGGATAACTAGGTAATATATAGTGAATGACCAACCCAAGCACAACATTAAAACCCTATTTTATATGTTAGACAAGTGTAGATTATAATAGAATTTATTAAGTAAATGAAATAGCGTTCATGTAATAACAAAGTGAACTTTGAACTTTGATTCGATTTCCACAAACAGTTTGAAAATTCGTATCACGTATTTCGGCATTACATATATGACGATACACCTCGATGAACTGTGACTGTGACGGCAGTGAATAATGAATGCATTCTATCTTCATATTATTATTATAAAAATTTGACATTGGTGAAAAATTGTTACTAAAGAAAATTTCTATTCCATATATGATGGATAATACAGGATTTATTCTAAACTTTTGTCTAGTGAAAACAAAGACAAAATAGATTCACGTGTTAAATGGAAAACATTGATGTGCAGTCAAATAGTAAAGGGGAAAAAAGAAAATTCTAACAGAAAAATATTTGCAACAAATAATTTTTAGATTTCACTAAAAAGAACAGCACTTCAAAAACAGAGAAATTTAATTTATTATTATTAATAATAAAAAAAATTAATAATGAATAATTATAATAATAGTAATATTTATTTATTAATTAATAATAATAATAACAATAATAATAATAATAATAATAATAATAATAATAATAATAATAATAATAATAATAATAATAATAATAATAATAATAAATAATAATAACGATAGATAATAATATTAATAATAATATTAATAATATAATAATAATGATAAATAATAATGATAAATAATAATAATAATAATAATAATAATAATAATAATAATAATAATAATAATAATAATAATAATAATAATAATAATAATAATAATAATAATAATAATAATAATAATAATAAATAATAATGATAAATAATAATAATAATAATAATGATGATGATATAATAATAATAATAAATAATAATGATAAATAATAATGATAAACAATAATATTAATAATACCTTTTTCTTTTCAGATTCTTCTAATAATCTTTGTTTCTCCATTTCCGCTTGTTGCTCTTCTTCTAAAAGTTTTGCTCTTTGAGCTTCTTCTTCCATAAATTTTCGAGTTTCCTCTTCCATTTTTTTCTTTTCTAAAGCAGCTTTTTGACGAGCTTCTTCTTCTATTCTTCTACAAAAAATAAAAATAAAATTACTAACTGAAAATTATTATATTGACTGTTAAATTAAACCACTCCATTCTAATGATAATGATGATTATCGCTATTATTCAATTACCTGATCGGATATATCAGATCTAGATAATCCAAATAATAAATGGTGATACATCGTATTGTTAAATTGTGTCAATAAACTCACCGTTTTTCTTGTTCCTGTTCTTCTTTCTTTTCTCGTGCTATCCGTCGTTGTTCTGCTAATTTCACTTTATATGCCTCTTCTTCTCCTAATATCGGAGCAGGAGTTTCGGGAGACTGTGCAAAATTCTGAATTGTAAAAAAAACATATAATAAATAAGCTATATAGAAGAAAAACATAAATAAGAACAAAACTCGAAACGTGAACGCAGATCGCCTACTCGACAATAGGTCCACATCAATTGAATCAAGAGTCGTTTCTGTAGAAAAATATTCTTCATCTTTATCGATAAGAATATTTATCAGAGAAATAACAACGATTAGGACCCCTGTCCACACCCATTCTGTTCGTTGTTCCTTAATTTAACGAAATCGTATGGGTATGCTAATTTGAGATGAATTTCAATTGACAGGGTTATTTACCATTATAACATTCATTTGAAATAAGCGACTCTCAATTATTTTGAATGCACCCTGGACTGGTTTAACACATTCACCACCAGGTACGAGATAACTCGTATCTCAGCTTATTGTTATAATATAAACAATGGCTTGTTGGTATTCATCTTATTGGTGTATATGTAATAGCCTACTTTAATAGCAATAGTTTTCATTGAAAATTTAGTAGCAAAACTTTGAAAATCTAAAATTTATTAAAAATTTACAATTTCCTGTGGCGTAGAGATAAAATTATACTGGCAGTCAGTGTGTTAGATAGAACGAATTAAAAAATCATTCTTTTTACACGAGGTGTTTTGGTTTTACACGATCTTTTTTCGTTGTAAATTTTTCTTATCATATTTGCAATTACAATTTATGTAACATCAACTAACTTTGTTTTGTTTTATTACTATCTTTTTACAGAAATTATTAACGAACCTATCTATAGCATAAAGCAGAATTGAGTGTATATTAACAATTATAAAAAAATAATTATGTAAAAATGTTAAAGCTCACAAAAACAAGTAGATAATAATAATAATAAAATATAGTTGTGATCCGGTACAGAGTTTAATACATAATATATTTATATAATTAATACTACTATAGCATGTATTTTAGCAAAATTTATACCGTATCAAAAGTTATATTTTATTAAAAAATTGACAATATTAACGGTGTACTGAAATAGGTACAAGCTATATATTCGAAATATATTCAATTTCATATAATAAATAGTAAATACGTATTCAAATTTTATAAATTTAGACGACAGATTTATTTAAAGAGCAATTCAAATATCCTCTCATAATAGTCACCAAACCTGTCAAATATTATTGCATCATGGTGATTAATTTCATAAACTATTCTGTAGATATATTCTTAACGTGGTCTATAGTGTTACTTTACTTTAATATCACTTTACTTATATTTCATTTTATATAAACCAGTCTTTAATAATAGTAATGTGGTCATAATGTGCAAATCATAATGTGTTAATATTCTCCAATATTACTTTTTAGTAAATTCGTACCATTACAAAATGAACTGCTATCCTCATTTTATGTTACATAATCATTTTAAATTCCAAAAAAAGAATTTCCTGGTTTATATCATTAGGAGGCTGATTTATACCTAGGCTTATTGAGTCAGCCAGATATGTATCATAAATATTCTCGCAATTAGTGAGTCGAATTGCCTTAGATATTATTTTTAACTTAACAAATATCATGTGGCACTGGGTTATGCAATGAATTTTTATTATTTTCAATTAAATTAATTAATAATTATGAATATATTGAATACATCATCTATAATGGTAAAAAAAACCCTGTAATCTATTTATTGCGAGGGCAATTATTATGAAATAATTATTTCGAAGCTGGCGAAGGAATTATTAAAAATTTCCCCATTTTTTGCATTGAAATAAATATTCACTTTTACACAAAATAGTTTCGAGTAATACATATAAATCATTGAAATTCACATCAGCTTTAAAATATGCGCCTACTGAATTATTAATAATACTGATTCAACACATTTATGATCGGATCAAGAAATATTAACATAAAAATGCGAATTATTATATATATATGTGTGTGTGTTAAAACTTTTTATTAATAATGACAACATGAATGCTTATTTCAATGTTTCCTGAAAATCTACATTTTATATAACGTATTTTCGCATATATAACGCTTATGGGCAAAGGCGTTTTTAGAAATTTGTTGCCCCTGCGCTATAAACTATAATGCGCCCCTAAAAAAACAATTTTTACAAAAATATATTATGTTTATTAATAATATTACACATTATTGCATATACATATATTAAGTTATAAATTGTAATAAAAAAAATATATTCTTCTCACCTTTTATTTCAAAATTAATTCGTAAATGTGGATAACTAGATTATTACAAAATTTTCTCAATTTTTTAAAGTTTTAAAACTTATAAACAAAAATGTCAAAAAATAATAATTATTTTTGCATATATTTAAAATTTTAATTTATATATTAAACTAATTTTATTTAGATTTTCTTTAATTTTGTTTTGTTTATAATTTTTCAATTTTTTTTTCAATTTTATCAAATTAATGGCTTTTAAAAAATTTACGGCGCCCCCTGTGCTTAGCTCAGTTAGCACAATAGAAGAGACGGCTGCATAAAAGCACCGAATTTTAGCTAAACGAGTAAAAAAAGTATAACTGATATAAAGAAAGTTCAATTCCGTAGAACATTTTGAAATATCTTTGGTATATAAACGGTAGACGGATAAATATGTGGGTATAGCTCGCGCCTTATATGTGCGACAATAAGTAAATCGGTTAAAATTGTTACACTATTAAATATTAAAAAATTTAACTTTTTAAATTAATTCTATTTATTAATTTTAAATTTAGGTGATCAGACATTAAATGGATATTTAATATAATTATATGTTAGGTTTAATTAATTGTTCAATAGGATATAGCTAATATAATTACATAACATGGAGTTGTTATTATTATTATTATTATTATTATTATTATTATTATTATTTACTATTATTATATTACTATTTATTATTTATTATTATTATTTACTATTATTATATTATTATTTATTATTATTTATTATTTATTATTATTATTATTATTTATTAATATTTATTAAATAAATTTTAAAATTAAAATTAAAATAAAAAATAACAACTCTTTAAAAATAATTCTTAACTTAGTATTTAATATTTTAATTTTATACCAAAAATTTTTTTAACATTTTATTTTAAATTGATTTAATAAAAAATAATTGACGGTAAACTTAGATAACGATAATCTAGGACCCATCAATTCACATATGCGAATGTGACGGTTACTATAGACAATATATTCCAGATGACCTTTCAGTGACAAAAAAATATTTAATAAATTTGATTGTCAATCGAAATCATAGGGAAAAATGAAACGGAATGATTATTAAACATGTAAGCGTATAATCAAAAAGAAAAGCTCCCCAAAATGCATGTGCAGTAACAGACATTGAGCACCTAATTTGACATAGCGTGCCAATGATCTAAGTTATTGGACACGGACAACGAGGTTATCAATCGCTTGAATAGTGTAGAATCTGTTGGATTATTGAATTGTCATTGGTCGTCACCATTATTGACAAATTAATAGAAAATCGATGATCAAAACTGGTACAACGAAAACAAAATGATATAAATATAAATCGGAAACGAGGTCAGCATTATTGATAAAATTTGCAGCAGTCTGAATCAACGATTAGTCAGAGAAATAAAAAATCGAGATTGGTCAGATGTGCAGTGAAATCGATGATACGATTAACGTTTGACAGTAGACAAGCACCAATAGCAAGCCAATCAGATTGTGATTGGTAGAATTATGGTTACACAGCAACGGAATGCCATTAATGGAATTCGCTACAACGAGAACCGGGAATCTGGTAGAAAATATTGATAATGTCAATACAATGTATCGACAAGACAGAAATTATCGATATTATCTCTAATTCCATAAATTTGATATTTATTTGAAGTAAAGATAAAATTCTTATTGATAAACACGGGGAGGGGGAAACTGATGAAGGGAAATCAAAGAACACAAATTTTTACTTTACTGCCTCTGCGAGACCCTGAATTGCTGGCGGAAGAAACTTCTTCTGTCGTGTTGTTTGTCGGCTCTGAGGCGTCTTGATCTTTGACTTCATCCACCAGGATTTGAGTTGGATTAAGCTCAATTGGCTCGTTCGATTTGACACTCGGTTCCAACTGAAGCAACAGAGGTGGACAATTTACGTTTGTCTTTGTTTGATGGCTTTTCCGACTTCACCAGTTGCTTTGCTGAATGACATCGACATAACCTTGGCTGATGACTCTCCTGACTCTTTTTGCATCATTTTTGGAGGCTGAGATCCACTTCGAGGTTTAGACAATCGTTCAAATAACAACTTTTCATCCTTTGGTTTTTTCGTTGTTGGTTTCGCATTAGTAGCACTGACTGGACTAGCAGACGCCGTATTAGAGGCATTATTTCTTGTAGCAGATTGATTCTTGCTTCTGGGTGACACAGTGTCCTTGCCTGTACGACCAAATGACGAAGTCAATCAAATATTGTTACATCATGCAATAAACGATAAAAAAATCAGTAGCATTTGCACAACATTATCGAACAGCGGCGTGTAACGTATTTAGTCTAGTGCGCTCGTATTCGTTCAACAAATCGAAGTCCCCTCATATTTAATGGTATTGATCAAATACAAAGAAAACCACAAACATACGGTTAAACGCCATTGTAACGATTGACAATATGATTTAATTGGGATACGAACACTAGCTAATCATTAATAATCAATAATCAATAATAGTAATCAATAAAAATAATCAATAATAACTATTACTGTGATAATAAGCATAAATAGCAATCATTTAGCAATCATTTCATGCAAATGTGTTAATAGATGAAAGAACTGGTTAGATATATTGTCATGAAACCTACCGAAATTCCTGTCAAACGACTCAATCTTTAAAGATATATGATGTTGGGAAAATGCTTTCACCATTTTAGCAGGTGGGGTCTGATTTACTTGCCTACGAGTCAACAATTTCTCTTTGAAATCTTTCATGCCCGGTTGGAGAGCAAAAATGTTGCCTTTAATCAAACGTGGTGACATCGGACTATGAATTTCTCTGTCGAGACCCGCTTGATCGATTCGACATGGGATTGAGGGATCTAGAGTCAAGTTAGTAATAACTTGGAAAATTACGGTGAGAAGCATTTAAAGCAGGTGTAAACAATCACCGGGGTGAGTGGCAATCATTCAGCCGGTTAGTGTAATAGCGCAGGAAATGCCTTATAAGAAACCCCCCTCTATAATGATTGTAATAATGATTGTAAAGTGTTCTGGTAGACAACTAGGAGTATCAGTGAATATCTAACTGAAATAGCGTTAGAAAATTGGCAATTTCTTGCGCATATTACCGATCCAGTTTTGGTAGCGTTGCCAATCAGTTATTCAATAATCAATCTGCTGATCGGTAAATGATACAAGCAATTATTCATTTATTGAATAATCAATTGATGGAAATCTATTTATTATGAATGGAATCAATAATGCCGTGTGCAGCATCAATCAATATATGATAATTAATTAATAAAAATTTAGCTGACAAGATTTGTAAATACATAAATGCAAGGTTCTAAGTGAGAGGAGTTATAGGATCACATATCTTTACTGACATATTTAAACTATATACCGGGAGGGGGTGGGAGCGGGTAAGCTATTTTATTAAATGGGATCAGATAATTTTTAGCTGAATATCGATTTAATTAATTGATAATCGTTCCATGCAAATGTAAAAATAGCTAAATAAGTGAATGTGGCTGTGCATATTGAGGGGAGGAAGAAGGCACAAGAAATACAGCAACAGTAATCGCCATAGAGCAGGAACAATAGGAGAATTGATGGCAAAATGAAAATATAATCATCGGTGAAATATATGGAAACAATGAGCTTAACCATTGAAATATTGATTGAATAAGGAATAAATAAGATACAAAAAGAAAGAGCGAAATAACTACGAGAAAAAAGAGGGAAATAAATACTCCAAAAGTATTTCAAGTTTAAAGTACCAATAAGAAACAAAATATTACCAAATGAAAGATATGATCAATAAATATTGAGTCGATTGGAAATAAAATCGAGGGAATGGATTATGAATAAATGGTCAGAGTAAGGCCGAGTGTACAAGGAATGAGTACAACACCATTAGTAACAACAGCAGCAGTAGCAGTAGTAGTAGTAGTAGTAGTAGCATAAATTAATCACGATCACAACAATTCGTGCGGTATACGTGCGCATAATCACTGACTAACGAAACAAAACTAACAAACGTTGCCAGTGGTAGCCTCATTGTGCAGTGCAGTATGGGCCGAGCTGGCCCTATATTGTGCGCCACGTCTCGAGGACGACGATTGGCCAGAATCAAGGCCAGCCCACCAGGAAACGGCAGTTCCCCGGTCGCTAATCGTTTGATGTTGCGACGGGCCCGGGGGCGGCGGTCCCCATGCCAGCACCCCCTTAACTCGGTACTGAGGACCCTTATAAGGCATAAAGCAGCCGATGTGACGAGTGCTAGCGGGAATGAAATGGCCGTCAATTTCCAAGAAGCCCTCCGGTGGCTGAGCTCTGTGTTTCTCGCCACCCCGGCTTCCAAGGCCTCCCGTGTTACTAGCGCTGCGCCGTGATTTATTAGATGAACAAGCCTTGCCAGCAGCTGGTGAAACATAACTTGAAACTCGATCAACATCACAACTTGACGGCCAACGGCCATAACTTGCTTTTCTCATACATTTCTCAGATCCCGAGCTCGTGCCGGTACTGTGAACTGATGCCGTCATCCGGTTCTGTCTTGGAGAAATCATCGATTGTGACATGCTACTTGACATAACTTGCGCTCGCAAAGGTTTCTGATTCCTTGCCGCTCTCTCCTCTCGCTCTTTATTTCGCTTTTGGATGCTCTCGTTCTTTTCCTGAACTCATCAAATAAAAATCGCATTAAATTGCCGGTAATTCCAACCTTTTCCCTTTCATCCAATTCCCGTCGTCTTTGTTCAACTCCTTTTCGGCGTTCCTCTTCTCTTAATTTCAATTCTTCAATTTTTTTCCGTCGCTCTATTTGTTGTTTCTGTCGTAGTTCGTTGGACAATTTTTGAGATTCCATTATTTCTGCGAGTTTACGTTGCCGATCGGATTCAGATTGCTCTTTGAGTCGTTTGATGCGATCTTCCCGTGACTCGATAACTGATGAAAATCAAATTATTTTACACATCACATCACTCTGTATTCATGCATAACTCATCCATCAATGTAAATACAAATATCCAATAAACACACATGCGCATGATTTCATTTGTCGATTCACATAAACATACACACATTCAATATACTGTGTGCTTGATCGAGAATTTAAAATACAATTTATAAAAGATAAACATTAAATAACTTATATAATAATTACAGAAAAATTCGAACATATTTACGTGCACAATTGTGGAATAGAATTATCAATCGATAATTTTTCAAAGATATAAACTTCATTATTTACAATAAGGATTATTTTTATTAGTAATAAAAATTAATCAACAAAAACAGCATCAAACTTATTTAAATCAAAAACAACTGAATTTTATTATCGCTAAAATACTATTAAAATTATATGTATATATAAATATGAAAATTGATATTCTCGCTTACTAAAAATTATTATATAAGAATAAATCTAATATTAAAATTAAGGAAATAAATAAATATTTCAAATCGAGCAAATTTTTTATCGGGCAAGGCATAATAGAATTACTTTTGGAACTTTCCGAATGAGATGATTCAGCATCTCCAACGCCTAACTTCATCACTTCCTTATTTCCGGTAAAGTTATTATTTGACTCATTCAAATCATGATTCAAGTTTTCATCATCTTTAACTTCCACTACATTTATATTAAAATCCATCTGAAAATAATGATTGCATTAGAAAGTTTATAAAAACAATAATTTCTAAAAATGTTATAATCACATAACAATGGTGAAAAATATTTAAATAAAATTTACAAGTAATTAATTAATTTGTTGAATATTTTAAAAAATAATAATAACCTAAAATAATTAAAAAATAAAGCAAATACTTCCACAATTGTAAAATAGAACAATTATTGGATTATTTTAAAACAAATTTCGAATAATTAGTTAGTAAAACTAAGTTCACTTTTACAATTAAAACATTCTTGTATTCGAGAATAATATTAATTATTAATTTTAATGTTTCTAAAATCCTAAAATTAGTAAAAATAAATAACTTTATAATCAATTTTTTTAAATAAATTGCAACATACTTTATATTTAATGAACAATTTTTAACCAAAATAACATTAACATAACAATAACATTAAGCTGTGTCAAAACTTTGTGTTTAATGGGAAAAAATGTGATAAATAGTGGAAAACTTAATAAAAATAAATAAAATTTGAAATGAATATGAATTAAATGATTTTAATGAAAATTTATATTTCGAAGATATATTTTTTTTATAAATAATAATTATTATTAATTATAATCAGGGTTGCAAACCCGGTGGAATTTTTGAACAGGTTCGAGTTCGGGTTCGAAACAAACGTATTTCAGGTTCGAAACACCTATTATTCATAATTGGAACAAGAAAAGGAAGGTTTGAGGACGTTGGATGTATTTTCCGTGATACCGACGAATTAGGGAAAAGGAAAATAAGGAAAAAGAAATTATCAAATTGCCTGGTGTTAGTGAAAATCTAGATCAGGGACTTTATCAATTACCAAGAAGACTTAACTTGGCGTCTCTCGGGGTATTGTTTTAAACAAGTATGGTCTTAAGGGTATGGTTTTAACAAGTGCGATGAGGATAAAATTTGCGGCAATAAGGAATCAATAAAGGTGTTCTACTGATGGTGCTTGTCAACTGTTTTATTACTGTGTAAATCTCTAGTCATTCTTATTTTCGTAATCAATGAAACTCTCAATATTTCTGTCATGTGTGGCACGGGTAACCTATTCAAGATTGTTCCATGCGATCGAGTGATCTTCGTACTCCTTGGGTTTGTATTACTTAGGTTATATTGTTACTGAAATTATAAAGGATAATACTCAAGCCGTGACCGTGACGAGATATCCATTCGGAGCCCTCGCTGATGTCGACCTGCTGCTAGCGAGCATGCATTGTGAATGGGCCTGTGAGAAACCCGTGCCTTCTCTTCTGCTCTTTCACCATGCCTACTACTCTAGTTATGTATAAGAATTAAAAATACAATATTCCTGACAATTATAATCTAAAATCTCTAAATTAACCGTTGAACGAGGAAAATGAGAGTCATAAATTAAAATATTATAAATTTGTGCATTAAAATTTAAACAATAAGTTTTAATGACATAAAAATTTATACAACCTCCAAGTAAAAATTAGTCATGTAACATATAATCGATAAAAAAAGGGGGATTGAATAAATAAAGCGAATTATTATAAAATTAAGACAAATCATTATTAATTATTATAAAGTCAAGATAAATTATTTAAAGTTCAATGAATACTATACAAAAATACATTTAATTATTACATGTTTCAACTTTATTAAAAATTATATAATATTATTCCCTGCGTTTAAGTCGGAAACAAAATTATAAGAATAAATATAATAATAACATAACATCTGCTACAAGACATAGCATAATATAAAATCATCTGTTAAGATATATTAGAAAATTATATAATATTATTCCGTGCGTATAGACCTGAAATAAAATAGTTTATTTATTAGATTTCAAAATGATATAAATGCTCCAGAAAAAATCAGTAAATCGCCCAAAAATTAACATTAAAGCAATTTCGAAGGTAAATCCTGAAGAACCAGAAACAGCACAGAATTATTTTACAAATTTTTTCAAAAAAAAATGCAGTAATTTTTCACATACGCAAGCACTATATTACATATTAACAAGACTTATTTTTGCAGGAATTTTATTTAGCGAATTACAAGAAACTCCTTGAGCGAGTCCAACCCCAACACAATGACGAAAACAGGCATGGTACCTTCTACTATAAACACAAGAATAGAAAGGCATATCAAGGCATAAGTAGCCATAGTGATGGGACTCACCATTTGATGATGGCCTCCAGCTTACCACAGATGATTAGTGGGAATAAAAACATTATGTTAAAGCATTATATAGATCAGACCAAAGATATAAGCATTAAGAGAAAAGAAGAGGTCAGCAATTAGAGGTATAAAAATTTTATAAAAAAATTGTTAAATAAATAAACCATAAATGTATTAGAAAGGAGATTGTTTGTGGGGTTACTTGCCTTATCTTTTAAAGTAAGTTGCAAATACGTTGAACAAATTGTGTGATTATTTAGTGTTATCAAATCAAATAAACTTATTGTGTTGGATTATTTCGTTTTTTATAATACTGACTAACCAACAATAACCCAACAAACATATTCCTTCTTAATAAAATTGCCAAAGATTTCCTTATGGTTAAATTCTATCTGTAAAGAGAATTTCATTAAAATACCTAACATACTACATACATGTACAGAAGGAACAATAAGCGAAGAAATTAATGTATAATAATTGTGAGGTGCTTTCAGCTGAGAATTAAATATTTCAATAATTTATTAAAACAATTTTAAATGATAAATAATTGACTTTTAAATAACTTTTAAAAACATTTTAAATTGAATTTTTTAAATTGAAAAATTAAACAAGCTTTTATTAGTAAATCATTTTTAAATAAATATATTTTAAATATCGAAATTTTAATAAATAGTTTTTAAAATATTTTATTCAACGCTGAAAATTTGCTTGGAAATTATACAATATTTCTTTAAATAAATACTTGAAATTATGACGTTAACTTTTGAACCGGATTTAAAAAATAATTTAGAAGATATGTTAGCAGCTTCTAATGTGTCGACCATGTCTATGGATTTCGTCATAAAGAAGTTATTTCCAAACGATCATCATAGAGGAGATGATGTTGAAGCATTCATTAAAGAATACGATAAATATTTTAAAGTGGTACAAATGCCTTCTTCAAGGCAAGAAGTGATGATCAAATTGCTGATCGATTAACAGATCAGATTTATATATATATATACAAGAGTTGATTAAAATATCAAATGTTATAAGGAAAGATTGCGGAAGGCATTCGTCAAGAAAACAAGTTTGGCAGAGGATTTACAATCTGCTATATCTTATAGACAGACGAGTGAGAAGCCCGATAAATATTTTACTATCATAGACGAGTTTGTCGATAAAATATTGGGGCATGAGTTAATCAAGGTAAGTTGAAAAGAATATCCTCTGGTACACTGTGCAGCCGAGAAGACTTTAAAATGAGAATTGTGTTAAGTGGTACCAAAGGAACAGCATAAGTGAAGAAAGAATCAAGAAGTTACACGAATCTCGTATAGTTGCAGAGATCTAAGCAGTGAGAGTAAGAATGCCAGAGCAGAATATAACAAGAAGTTACAGAGACGCGGTTACAAATCAAGCAAGAAATATTATATCACCATATAATAGCGAGCCGAAAGAATATTGAGAAGAAAGACCGATCAGAACTAAGAACGAATGTTGGACATGTCACAAGGTAGGATTTTGAGTAGAGATTGCATAACAAAGAAGGCGGTTACATGTTTAACATGTGGAAGACAAGGACATGTAAGAAGTCAGTGTCCACAGATGCAGAGAAAGGTAGTTGAATGTTATGCGTGTGGTACCCCGGGACACGTGAGAAGAGATTGTTAAAAAATAAGGTGTACGAGGTGTAGCTTGGGAGAACATAAAGAGGCAGATTGTTACACAAATTTGGAGAGAATGAGATATCGGAGAATCAATGAGAATTTTGGAAGACAACAAGTGCGATACGAATCAGGTCATGGTTATCAAGGAACTAGAAAGAAAGACAAGAGATTCGTAGCATTCATAAACAAACCAAGTGATGAAAGAATAGAAGATAAATACAGAGAATCCCCAAATATCAAAGCCTCGATAGAAGAGGAGATAGTCGGGCAGTATATTAAACAGCGATGCTGACTCCCAAATTATTAATTATTATAATAGAAGTAAAATATCATGTATTATAGAAAAAGATGTGAAAGATGTGAATGGAAGAAAAAAATAATGCAATAAGGAAAGTAAACAGATTCATAAAATGATTCTGCAGAAATTGAAAGAGACAAAATACAAATACTCACATTAGATAAATGGAAAATGATATTATTAGTTATCATAAAATGCAAGGCCGATCAAGTGTTACTATTAGAATACAAGACCAGAATATGGAATACTTGCTCGATACAGGAGCTACAGTAAATGTCATGAGTTGGAGCAAATTTGAGAAACTTAAAGATATAGAACTAACAACAATGACTGATACATTGAGATGTGCAAATAATAGTGTTTTAGAAACGAAAGGTAAAGTAATATTTGAAATGGGAATAAATGGCAGGAAAAGAAGGGTAAAATTTACGATAGTACGATATATGACTCCAGGGGTAATTGGTGGTATAGAGTTGCAAAAACAATTTGGTTTACAACTAAAACTGAACATTATAAAAAAGAATCAAAATGTTTTATGGCTGATAAATGGGACATTAGCTGCGCAAAGCTGTTGAAGCATAAACTAGAAACTTAAGGAAAACCGCTAAATATTAAACCTTGGAGACAACCAGTCAACTTGGAAGGTAAAATAGATGAAGCGACAAAAAACTTATGGGAAAACAATATTATCACAAAGTGTAATTCGCCATGGAACACTCCATTAATGTGCGTCTGGAAGAAAGAAAAGCAAGATATCAGATTATATCTTGATTTCAGGCCGAATATAGCAGAGATGTTAGATAAATTGGGTAGAGCAAAGTATTTCAGTTCGATAGATCTTGGAAATGCATATTATCAAGTAGAACTAAAAAACGAATCAAAGTTAAAAATGGCGTTTTCAACCAAATCAGGTCAATACTGTTTTAACAGAATACCATTTGGAATAGCAGCGGCACCAGATACATTTCAGGAACTGATTGGAAAAGTATTGATGGGTACGAGATATACAGCAGTATACCTAGACGATATTTTGATATTTACAGAAACGATCAATCATCACTACGACGTTTTAAATGAAGTGCTGGATAAAATTGGAAAGGCGGGTCTTAGGATAAACCCTGAAAAGTGCTATATTCATTAAGAGAAAGTCAAATTTTTAGGTCACATAATCAACAAGGATGGAATACAGATGGACCCGTCAAAGCTAGACGCGATTAAAGCATTTGAAAAGCCAAAATGTGTTAAGAATCTGAGAAGCTTTCTAGGAATATGCAATTACTACAGAAGATTTATAAAGAAATACGCAAAAAAGGCAACAGTTTTAAACAAAAAGTTAATTTGGACTGATGGATGCAACATCGCATTCGAAAATATGAAAAATGCTTTAATGTCCTCACCATTTCTAGGGTTTCCAGATTTTGAAAGAGAATTCGTTCTAGATACTGATGCGAGTTTTGACGCGATTAGAGCAATATTATCACAAAAAAACGATAACGGGGGCGAAAAGGTTATAGCATCCGGTTCTCATGCAATGCGCAATCATGAAAAGGGATATTACATAACAAGGAAAGAGTTGCTGGCAATCTATTATTTTTGTCAACACTTCAATCATTATTTATATGGAAAACGGTTCATTTTGAGAACGGACCATAAAGCTATCACGTTTATGTTATCCACAAAGAAACCAATAACGACGCAATTTCAGACATGGATTAACTACCTCAGTAGTCTGGATATTAAAATAGAGTATAGAAAAGGTACTGATCGTGCAAATGCCGATATGTTGTCAAGGAGTACATGTGGAACATACACACAATGTTTATTGGCACACGAAGAATAAACACGATGAAAAAAGCTGATGTTCATTTGCAAATTCATAATAACACATAAACATTTTATTGCAGCATAATAACAATTTTTCCGTGTCCATACCAGGAGATAATGTCATCATTGAACAACCTAATGGTCGCATCTCGGTTGATTGGGTAGAAAACTGCTTAATATCCGCAACAGAACGACTTATTATGTCGCAAGGCATTTCATATCCATGTTTATATCTAAATCGAGCTGCTTCCATTTGTGCACGACATGCTTGAGATCGATAATCAGGGATCATACCAGTCATAACACTTCCAGTACTTTCAGTAATATTAAACAATCTTGTAGCTGAACTCTTCTCAATCATTTTATCTGGAACCTGTCTTTGTGTAGCTACACATAAATTTGATCTCATATTATTCCTTTCTGAACACAAAACAATATCGATTCGGCCATTTTGATCTTGAGCAAATTTCAACAAATTTGTTTGATCCATATTCAACTCACCAGGTACAGATTGAACTAATTGCCGGTCTCGAGCTAATGTGATTAGAGAAAATCCATTACCCAGAATTTTAATAGATTTGATAGATCTGATAACATCGTCTTTACAAATAGTTTCTATTTCCATTTTGCTGCGGGTTCTATTCAACCTTGCCACTAAATCATCGAGATCCATCAATCCCCCGTTATATTTAGATGTTACCATTGTAATTTCAATTATTCAAAAAACCAATCCAATTCCATACCATTAACACCATTCAAAATCGATAAAAAATCTAAAAACTAAAAGCTCACACAAAAACTATCTAAATAAATTGATACCTATTGCTCGCGTCTGTGTGCGCACACAAGCCAAAACAAAGAAAAGAAAAGCGCACACAGACGCGACACACCAACAACCCTACCCAAAAAATTACATTGCTCGCGTCTGTGTGCGCACACAAATTCATCACACAATACAACGCGCACACAGACGCGCATTGAGCTAATAATTCACCAGCTGAAGATAATAAGTGGCAAAAAGATAATACAGAAATAGAACAAATAAAAAAGGAAATAGCACAGGGTTCAAGTTGGAAATTTATACTTGTAGACAACGTGGTGAAAACTATAGAGGGTAAGATATGGATACCTAGAGAAAAAAGACAAGAAATGATAAAGTACGCACATTTTTCTATCACACACAGGAGCAAAAAAAGTGACAAAATACTTAGCGGACAATTACGATATGGGAGACATAAAAGAATCAGTTAAAGAAACAATTGGACAATGCGAGGCATGTCAATGAACGAATTAATGAACGAAAGTTGTGACAACAAAGATGAAGGAAGAGACAATAAAACTGACAGCAGAGGAGCCGTGGGAGAAAGTGTACATTGATATATGTGGCCCATTACAGGAAACATTCAGAAAGAAAATATATATAGTCGCAATGATTGATCAATTTAGAAGATATATCTCACTGACTTCTGTCACTAAACAGGATGATGAAACGGTGAAGGAAACAATACTGCAAAAATGAATTCTTAGATTTGGAGCACCAAAGGAAATTCACACAGATTGTGGAAAAGTATTTGAATCTAAGACGATGAAATATTTTACAAAATGAATGGGAATTACACTATGCTTTTCAAATCCATACCACCATAATACAAATGGTGTGATAGAACGTCAATTCGAGACAATAAGAGACTATTTAAATGCATCATTAAAAGAAAAAAGTAGAACAGATTTGGCAGAGATCATAACAGAAATTGAATTTACCATGAATGCAACATTTCAGAAATCAATAGGGCGAAGTCCCTCAGAAGTAATGTTTGGAAGAAAAATAACTCGAGAACAATTTCATAGTAAAACGCCGATTTCACAAAAAGAAGACACACGAGAAACAACGAAAACAAAAAGATCATTCAATATTGGAGATGAGGTACTGGTAAAAGTCGAATCAAGAACGAAAGACAAGGAAAGATACGAAGGGTCATACAGGATAATGCAGAAGATCCATGATCGACGATATCTGCTACAAGACCAAAGTGCGAAAATGCTTCAAAGAAATGTTGAAAAAATGAAGAAATTTCTTAAAGAAAGAGGAGGTGAGGTGCTTTCAGCTGAGAATTAAATATTTCAATAATTTATTAAGATAATTTTAAATGATAAATAATTGACTATTTAAAATAACTTTTAAAAGCATTTTAAATTGAATTTTTTAAATTGAAATTTTTAATTGAAAAATTAAACAAGCTTTTATTAGGAAATCATTTTTAAATAAATATATTTTAAATATCAAAATTTTAATAAATAGTTTTTAAAATATTTTATTCAACGCTGAAAATTTGCTTGGAAATTATACAATATTTTTTAAATAAATACTTGAAATTATAACGTTAACTTTTGAACCGGATTTAAAAAATAATTTAGAAGATGTGTTAGCAGCTTCTAATAATGATAAAGCGACGTAATAACATCTACCGCAGTTATAAACCTGAAAATGTAGATGCAATGAGGAGTAGTTCTAGCAATGGATCTCGCCTGCTTATTGATTTTCATACTGTTAGTTTTTCTTCCCTACCTGTGGCAAAATGCCGATTGTTTCTGAATTTGAGATCTCTTATAGTCGAAATAATTGCCTTGATTAATGGTATTTCAACTAAGATCGTCTCGCTTTAACAAGCTTTGACTCGTGACCTTTTTCATATTTCCTCAATCGAAACAAATAATGAATTGTTTTACTGTGCGTCCCTCTTGCGGCAATATTTCCCACGTTTTTCCATTACTCATGTTGTCATGATAATGGTTTTCCAGAATTCACTTTGTTTAATTTTTTTTGTTTATTTAACTCAAGTTTTACTTAATTAAATAACGATTTTCTGTTTTGTACGTTTTCTTCTATTTCCCCCCTTTCTGAACATATTCTGATGAATCAGTTCTCACCATGATTTTTTCCATCATCTCCTTTACATCTGACCTTTTTTTCAAATTTTAATTCGATGATTTCTTGGTTTTGAATTTTCAATATTTGTTTTGTTGGGAATAACGCAAAAACCAAAAAAATTTAAATATAAAAGGAAAGCATAACAAATAATTGCAAAATCAATAAAAATGCAAAATTAATAAAAACTTACTAAAAATAAAAAATCAATATTGAGCGGGGCTATCGGCTATGGTTGAACGCCAAATTGATAGACGAGTTCAGAAAATATAATGAAAATTTAATAAGGTGTCACAAGGAAAGTTAATGCGAAAAAACAAATTAATTAAAATTAATTAATCGGTAATGGGAAGCCCGAGCCAATGGGAAACCCAAGCCCAATGAGTCCCGGCAATCAAATAGGAAAGAGAATATTTCGAGCCCTAATCTAGGTTAAACAAATTAAAATAATTTGGAAACCAAATGTTTACCTAGAATTCCCGGGAGATAATTAATTGCAATTCTCTAGATAATTACCCTCTCAAAAACAGTATAAAAAGAGAGCTCAGAAATCGACAAGCCGTCATTTTGAAGAAAAAAAGAGAAGCTCAGAAATCAAGCGATCAACTATCATAAGAATAAATCTAGTAATTCTAAAAAGGTTTAGGACTCGAACCAGAAAAGGTGATTGTCCCTTAGGTTGTCTACCTTATTGAGTGAAAATTGTCTTGAGTGAAAGGTGCAAATAGTGACAAGTTGTAATTTATCTGAAATTAAATAAAATTATTCTGTGTTGGGTTTCGATTTATTTGGTTGAATAAGAACACAGGGAGTCAGAGAGAGAACCGACTTTAAAAATAACCCCAACACTTTTAATTATTCTGAAATTTTAAATTTATGAACCCCAACACATTCGTTTCTTTTAATAATATTATTAAAGTAAAAACTGTTCATTAATACTATATAATAATTAATTATTCAAAAAAATTAATAATCTTTATCAATGTAGGTAGCAAAATCATCTCTCATTTTCTTTGTCAAATTGATTTATTTTTTTTCCTTTTATTTGGAAATTCTACAATTCGATTTAAGACTTCAAACAAATTATAATTAACCCAAATTTACTAATATTTTCACTTTATTCGCATTTATTATTACTATTTTAATTACTACGATCAATCAATCAATAAATCAATCAATAATCATAATAATAATAATAATTTTTTCCTATAAATATTATGCTTTCCTTCAATAGCAGTGTAGGTCTTAAATAACTAATTTCTATATCAAAAAGGAGGTTAATAGGATAGGCTACAAGCCCTAAACATAAAAACTTCAAAACTAATATATTAACAAAATAACCATAGATTACTAATCCCTATTACGTTAGAAACACTTTGCTTGCACTTATTATATCAATAAACAAAAGAATTTGGAATATTTATTAATTATAATAAAATAATTAATTAATAGAATTAATTTACTGCAGAAGGTAATGAAAATGTAAAGAATAACGAATTGAAATGTTACTTGTTTTTACGATATTTTCTTCACCTTAGTCGAAATTGATTGGTAGAAATTTCAATCGCTTAGTAACCGTATTTATAATTTAAAATGGCATCATAAATTTCAAAATGATTTCCGTTGGTTATAAAATTTTGCTATCTTTTTTTATTTTAATTTTTGCAATATCAACTCAACTAGATTTTTTGGACGATAACATATTGGTAAACAAAACCGCTAATTTAAATATACCTATTGAAAAGTGTTTCCGGAAAGTTTCTGACTTCCTCGAATACCCAGAGGTATGAATTAATAAATACCGTTTTATCTATTATTCAAATTACAGTGGATGCCAATGGTGTCAGAAGTTAATAGCATTGATTTGCCGACAAACATTAATGTTGGAACAGAATTCACAACTAACACAAATCTTGGTATAATAGGTAATCTGTCTTTCAATTTAATTTATATAAATTATTGTTAACTTAGGATCTACCGGACAAAGGAATGTTGTAACGTCCTTAATTAAAGAATAAGTATTTCAGTTTTTCTACAGAAAGTTTCATTCGAACTCATACAGAATTTAATATTAGTAGCACAGCTAAAAATAAATGTACAATTAACTTAACAATTAAAACAAATCAAGATAATGTTTTATTTAAAGTTCGAAATTTTTAATATTATTTAAATTTCATTAAATGTTTAGAAAATAATCAAGCCAATTTTAAAACTTGTACTATGGAAACTGGGCTACACAAAGTTTAATGAGTTTAAAAATGAAAAATTAAATTCATTTGTCGTAATTTTATTTCAATTAATTAAAATGTGACTTTATTTTGTTTAAATATTTCATTTGATTATAAATACATTTGAACACTTTGAATCTTTTTATGGATATATCAAATTTATCTAATCGTTCAGTAATCCATTGCAGCGATGGAGTGGTTGAACTTAATAAATTTAATTATGTAAATGATTCACTTAGTAATGATTCGAATTCTAATAGTTGGCTAGATTTAATTTTGTATTATATTGATTATTGTGGTGAACGACTCGCATGGTTTTTTGGCATAACTTCACCGAAATATGATTATGTGCTTGATGAAATTCAACGTATTCGTTTATCCGAAAATTCTGATTTAAATTCTGATGTTTAAATATTACAGTTATAAATTATAAACATTTATAATTGATCATTTGCGGTGATTGATTTATATTTTTTGATTTAAATTTCATATTTTATGTACATAATTGGACTAGGATAAGGTAATGTGAACTAATAATGATATTTCTACGTTTTTCTAAAAGTTTGATGAGACGGGGAAATTGAAAGAAACGCAAAATAAATTTTCAGAAAATTCTAACCATAGAATTTTATGACGTTTTTTTATTTGTTTTAATTGTTAAATTAATTTATTATTATAATTGATTTTAAATATACTAAATTTTGGGCCATCAATTTTATTATCACCTTTAAATGATCAATTTTATTAATTTAATTATTTTAGTCCTGTCATTAACTACTTATTAGTATTTTTTTACTACCTTAATATTAGTATATTTTTAGCATTGTTACCTTATCCCTAGTACAAACGACGAGCTTTTGCAGAAGCAGCTTGAAGGACAGCAGGAACAAGCTCGAAGTTACGAAATTGTTCGGTTGACCGGGGACATTGGTCTGAGAGATTATTCTGAATAATATAATATAAATGACAAAAGGTGCGTGGAAAAGTATGTAAAGTACAAATTTGTCGAAAATGCAAAATATTAATTAATTAATTGAACTAAAAACCTGTTAAGAAAATAAACGATTTAGATTTTTGAGGGTAGTTAGTTATAAAACCTACCATAGAAACCCTGAACAACTATTAATAAACTTATTTTTTAAATGACAGTCGACGGATTTGTTGGGTTAAGATGGTTAAGAACAATAATTGTTAGACATTATTTAATCCACAATCATTAATTATGAAGTTAGTTCTGGTAAATAAAGAAAAGCAACATCAAAATTTGTTTTTTTTGTCTCTGGTAAGGAAGAAGAAACTGAAAGTAGAAAGTGGAAAAGAGCACTAATTAGAAAATTTATCAAAGGAAGATTGAAGGCGTGTCGGTCATTGTTAAAGGAAGATTATTATCATAAACAGATATTCTGTTTAATATTTGTAATAATAATAATATACATTGGTAGTGTTGATTCTTATTTATTGAACACGAGGAGTTAGATCAGTGTTTCTCAACCCAAAAAGCAGTACGGACCGTAAATAATCTCAATTTTAAGTTAAGTAAGTAAGTTGTAGAAAAGGGTAATAAAATGTGAATGGCAATTTTGCTGAGGGCTGGATATTCCTCCTTCACTTTTATCCAAAACTGTGTAATGCTCATTGAGTTAAACAATGATTTCAATCCCATATCTGATGATAACTCAATCAATTTTTCTGCTTCTGTGTTTGAAAGGTTGTTTTGTTGGTGATCAAGAAATGGATTGGATATCCACATGTTTCCAAATCGAACATCGTCATTAGGTGGATAGTAGCTGTCAAACATTTGAGCAAGCACTTCTAAATGTTGAGTGATACAAGAAACAACATTATCCAAATTCAAGTCAAAAGATTCTGTGAAATCGTTAAATGAAGGAAACATTTCATAATTCTGCTCTTGTGTGCGGTTTAACCAAGTTTTTATTTTTTCTTAAAAGCATCAATTTTATTCCAGACATTGAAGACAGTTGTCATTGGACCTTGTAGACTCAGATTCAGCTGATTTATCAGAGAAAAGAAGTCTGATAAATAAGCAAGTTTTGCAATCCATTCTTCATCAAAGAAATGTTTGGCATGATCTGAATTTTTTTGACTTAAAAAGATTTCCACCTCATCTCGCAATTCGTAGAGCCTTGTAAGAACTCTCCCTCTGAAAAGCCAGCGCACTTCAGCGTGAAGTAGCAACTGTGAATTTCCTGAATCCATTTCATCACACAGAATTGTGAACAATCGGGAATTGAGTGCGTTGCTCTTGATGAAATTAACAATCTGAATTGAAACTGAAAGAACTTCATGTAATTCGGGAGACATTTTTTTTGCTGCTAAATGCTCACGGTGAATAACACAGTGAGTAAATTTAAATGTATCACCAGCAACTTCTTGGATTCTTGTTCTTACACCTGAAAGTCTTCCAACCATGTTTGCTGCACCATCTGTACACAATCCAATAGACAATTTCCAGTTCAAAGAATTTTTTTTGACATATTCATCAATGATGCGAAAGATTTCTGAACTGGTTGTATAAAAGGGATTCTCACTGCAACACAAAAGGTCTTCTTTGAGGTCACTGCTGTCATAATCAACATATCTAACATGACATAAAAGAACTGCTTTGTTTGCAACATCTGTTGACTCATCCATTTGGATTGCAAATGACTCTGACTTCTTGACCTTTTCGATGAGTTGATCTTCAATATCTGCCGATAATTCCTCAATCCTTCTTCCAATTGTGTCATTGGATAAAGGAATGGCCTTCATTTTGTCACCAGCTTTTAAACCCAAAATCTCTGAACAAACATCCGCCAAGCATGGTTTTATTTGTTTTTCAGCAATTGAAAATGGTTTTTTA